>JACYFF010031958.1:5330404-5342123 GCA_017589665.1 Selenicereus undatus | reverse complement strand
AGCTGAGATTACGAGAATATCCTGCAATAAGTTTAGAAGTTGCTCATGGAGCTGCTTATTAGCACTTTTGAAAGACATTATCTATGTAATGCATATTGGCTGTGTCATAGAACAACATGACAGATCTCAACAATTGATAAATCGAAAGGTATATCTAATAATTAGACATGACACAGTAATGTAGAATCTCCTGCAGTGCCATTGACACAAGTACAATACATCAGCAACGTGGTCGACACTTGAGTTTGCAATTTCATGCACAAGATTACTTGCAATCATAGACGTTCTCTAACAATACATCTCAGAAACCCAAATACAACAGGGTGTATATGGTACAATGATCAGCTTTAGTTATTCATGGACTTGCCGAAAACAATCAAGGAAAGATTCAATGTTTCACTCTGGCATCCCAGACAATAAAAAGTTGCACACTCAGCAAAGTAGATCGATGAGCTTGTTTCAAAGTGCAAATATCGTTAGTAAAAGAGCTGCCAAAACCAGTAACAAATGTCCGCGGGATCTCAGCAGGAAGGCTGATCCCTAGTTTTGTGATTGGCGACTCTTCTTTTCTTCAATTCCAGATTTGGAGAACCTATGCCGAAGGACTTCAAGAACATCCTCCATCTTAACATCCTTAAGTGCCAGCAGAACCATGGAATGATAAAGCACATCTGCCATCTCTGAAGCAGCTCGAGACTTATCCTCATTATCTTCCAATGTCCGGCACAATTCATCTGCCTCTTCTCTACGACAAGAACAAAAGAAATCACAACCCTATAAATAAATGTCTAGTTCTCAAAAGTATTCCAAAGGTAAACCAAGTTCTAATTCTGAAGCAATAACTTAAAAGAAGTAACAAAACTGAGAGAGTTGATACTTGGATGGGGCATAGCCTAGGAGGAATGTTTTTTTCTTTGTTTTTTCTTTCCTGCCAGTGTTTTCTTTTTTTTTGGGGGGGGGGGGGGGGGCTGGACCAAAGGCTATACCATTGACCCATATTATAATCCCACCTAAAATACAAAGCTCAAATTGAAATGCAAGTAAACCAACCTGATTTTAGAGCACAACAATTTTTCATTAAGTAATAACTTCTTTGTCCATGAAGGCTTTCCTTCTGTCTGTTTTGATATTTCATCCTTCCGCTCACAAATTGTTGTTTCCAGCGAATACAATGTAGTCATCGCCAGGGTATCTTTTTCGTCCTAAACAGACATGATGATTGAACAGAATTCCCTAACTGAAACTTCACACAAATTTTCACAACCAGTGCAAATAAGAGCCAGAGGCAAACAAACCTCAGGATGTTCCAAAATTTTGGAGACTGACGAGAAATAACATGTTTCAGCTCCAGTATGGCAAGTTGGTCCATCAGGCTTCCCCAGGTAAATTATCTAATTACAGAAAATTTATTCATTAACACAAGGCCAGACACAGATTTGTCAAGAAGTGAACCAAAAGCATAACACATACCGAATCACGGTCACAATCCACAAAAATATCATGTACATTAATAAAATTCATCGAGGTCTCTCCTTTTGTCCACAATTGTGACCTCGACCTGCTATAAAAGGTTGCCTTGCGAGAAGAAACGGTAGTTGCCAGCGCATCCCTGTTAACAAAGCCTTGCATTAAAATGGCTCCTGTATCAACATTTTGAGCTATAGCCACTGCTAAACCTTTATCATCCCACTTGACACTGGCTAGCAACGTCTCAACCTAAAATAATCAAAATTTTCTCATTAATTACTAGCATATAGCCTTCAATGCAAGTAAACCACGAAGACAAAGAGCATGTCATCACAGGGGATAACAGCAGCACTCATTAGACGGTCAAACTGTGAAAGGAATTATCAGCCACATACGTCTATGATCACATAAAAATATAGAGAATGCAGAATGATGTGAGGAAATATCTATACCCAAAGAAATAAGATCCAAAAGCTGGCGCAGCGAACCCATATGAAAAACAAGTGACCCCTCAACCAGACGCCAATCTAAAGGCAACACTTTCTCCCCCAAAGACAAGAATCCACCCCTGCCCTGGGGGGGGGGGGGGAGATTGATCTGCAGCAACTTGGCATGTGAAAGAGAATGCCGAATAAGTATCATACATCTTAAAGAATCCCCGGTCACTGTCCAATTCTAGCCAGGAGCAACTTATCATCCTATTCACATAAGTAAAGAGTACAAAAGGAGGACAAGAATTAAGTAGACATGAGATAGGCTTTAACAATCGTATACATGGTGTAGAATCCAGATGTAGCTCAATAGTAATGAACGTATAATCCTGGGCAACCATGGACGCTTCCAAACAGAAACATTCAAGATAGGTTAGACCCATCCATCAACCTTGATCTCTGTATTTTATTTCCCAGAATGTAACGACTTCTGCCAAATAGGTCAGTAGGCACCTGACTAATGTCTGCTGTGTAGAATGGGCACTCCCCTCCCCCCACCCCGCAAGAAAAGGGAAAAAAACAAAAACTTTATGTCTTCTATCCTTCAATCAATAATAATTTTAAATGTCATTTGAGTTCAATCATACATAGTCAAATTGTCTTATAGTTACTAGTATATACGTACTGGCCAACAACTATGGCGGTCATAAACTTTGCCTAATTGCCATGCCTAATCAATGCCTCCTTAAGGATAAAAAATCTACTCATAGACTAACAAAATTACAAGGAAACTAGCCATGTAGAGCCTGGATGTAGCTCGATAACAACCAATGCATACTAATTGGCAACAACAGACACTACCCAAAGAATAAAACGACTGATAAATGGGGAAGCCATCCAGCACCCTCATTCCCTATATTTGGTCCCCCAGACTTGTAACAGTTCTTACCAACCATGCAAGTAGGCAACTGACAATTTCTGGGTTAGAAAATTGACAATAATAAAAAGAAATATCTGGTTCCAACATTATTGAATCAAACATCCTAGACATTTTGTAGAGTAAAGACAGACATATAGAGCCCAATTGTACCCTGAACAGCAATAAAAGAGTACTACAGGGCAACGATGGACACTTTGAAGAGAAACCCAGAAGTTCCCAATATTTTCATTTCCCAGACATTCAACGGTGTACCATAGATATTCACAGCACACACCTGCCTATGTCTGGACTCCACAGCATTCACAAGGAGCATGGGCGAAGATAACTGTAGCTGGGATCATATGGACTTGAGATGAAAACAATTTTAACAAGCACGCACATTATAATTCCAAAGCTTCTTCTAGCAAAAAGACGATGTGAAAGAATAAGAGAGAGTAGCCATAATCCCTAACAAGGAAGTTTGGAGGAAAAAGCATTGCCCCCGTGGGAAAGAATCTATCCAAAACCAAGTCAGTCGATCAAAAACTTCTCTTGCAAAGGGATGGAGAAAACATACAATATGTTCTCAAAACAATTATAGGTCAGTGCTCTATTCAAGTCAGCAGAACCAGCTCGAGAAACTTTTTCCATACAAAAGAATGCTTTGTTAATGAGGAAAGATATGTCAGAAATCTAACAGGTCAGAAGCCTTAACATGGATATGTAGAGTCCAGATGTAGCGCATTATTAGTAAATACATATTAATGGGCAAAGATGGACACTTCCAAGAGAAACAATGAAGATAGATGGGGAACCCATCCAGCAACATATCTCCCCATAGTTTATTTCCCAGACATGTAACGATCCCTACCAACAGGTAAGTAGGCACCTGACTAATGTCTGGTTCAGATCACCGCGTCTAGTTAAAATAAAATCATCTTTATTTTCCATCCTCATATCAGAATGTCGAATACTTTACAACTTAGACATCTAGACATAGAGGCAGAGTGAAAGACTATATTAGATCAACTAATCATTTTGTCCCAAGAATCCGTGCCACACATTTGACACTCAGACATGAATACAGACACTCAACTCTTCATTTTGGACCAAAAATGTACATTTTTTTCGAACATTGCCGACTCCGACATGACACCCGTGTTGAACACTCTAAACTTCAACATAGTCGTGGCCGAGTCCAAGGAGAGCTTGATAGTCAACAGTAAATGCATATTAGCATTGGTAATGAATACATGGATATGTAGAGTGCAGATGTAGCTCATTAGTGATAAAGACATATTAATGGGCAACGAGGGACACTTCCAAGAGAAACAATGAAAATAGATGGATAACCCATCCCCATAATTTATTTCCCAGACATGTAACGATCCCCACCTACAAATAAGTAGGCACCCGACTAATGTCTGGTTCAGATCACGTGCGCTACTAAAAATAAAATCATCTTTGTTTTCCATCCTTGTACTGGAAATGTCGAATATTATACAAACTATACATGTAGGCATAGAGTCGATGTTAGACCAACTATACATGTGAACATAGAGTCAGACTATTCTATTTCAACTTGTCATTTGGCCTCAATCCTGTGTTTAAAAAAGTGCATTCGGGGCGCACAAAAGCCCAAAGCCCACCCTATTCTTAAAGCCCATGCTTTTTTGGACTTTTCTGGGCTTCAAAGTGAGGTGCAAAGCCCATGAAGACCCTGCTTTGTATAACAGACCATTTGAGAGGAAAAAAAAAAGGAAAAACCTTTAAAGGGCCTTGACCCCTCTTTTTCTTTGTGGAAGTCTTTCAATGAAGCTGCTGCTGGAAGTAAACAAAGCATATTGCTGCCGCTGAACTTGAGTTTGGAGCTAGAAACCCTAACCCTAGTGACAGCGATCTAGCAAGTGCTTTGTTTTCCTTTCTTCTTTCAGATTTCCTTCTTCATCCTCCTCCTCCTTCTCTGTTATTCGACAGCCACGGAAGGTCTTTCTTTGACTGCTTTTTCTTTTTTGGGGGCGCTTGAATTGTATTTCATTTTTTTTTCCATAGGGGTTGCAAAAAATCACTTATTTGATGTCATTATCAAGCTTATTTTCAAAGAAATATAGTTTGGGAAAGATTTTCAAGCATTTTTTAGTGAAAGTGCCCCTCGCGTCTAAAAAGCTTCCGCCTTCACCTCGAAGCCCACTCCCCAGGCTCTAGGACCTGTTGCACTTTTTTGTGCCTCCGACTTTTTTAATTCAAGCCTCAATCGACACTTAGAAATGGGTATCAGCACTCAACCTTTCATGTTGGACCCAAAGATGCACAATTTTTTTTTTCCGAACATTGCCGACTGACACAGCCACCATGTCAGACACTTGAAACTTCAACATTGGTATGGCCAACTCCAACTAACACAGGAGTCAATGGTATGATAACCTGTAAAAATTGCATATTATCAAGGCCATGATGGCAGTAAAAATCACCACAAATACCCAACGGGCTGTGAAGGTGGAAAGTAGAAATCAGAAAATCAACAAGGATCATCCGAACACAAAATGAAGATTTAGAAAGAATATGTAGTTCAATAACAATCAATGCATATTAATCAGTAACCACAGACACTTCCAAGAGAAACAATGAAGACGAATGTGGAGCACTGGGACAACAGACACTTCCAAGACAAGCAAGATCAAATTGTGACTAAGAGGCCGCCCATATGTACATACCTTCTGTTCAAAGGAAAGACCTTTATCTGCTACTGGGGTGCATGCCAAAACTTGGAAACGGCTCTTCTTGTTATTCCCACATCCATATTTAAACCCGCCGGAAAATTTGACACGACCGCGGCGAGAGAATACCGGGGTTTGAAGACAATGATAATATGAAACCGCCATCAAAGAACTGATTCTAATTGAAAGACCCAACCCAAAAAACAAAAAAAAAACCCGAATCAGATTATGAGAGCTAGCAACAATAAGACGCTTAATATTGCAATCAACCATGCCCCCTCACCGATACTTCACAAATGTCAACCAAGAATTAACACATGTGAACCATAGAGGGATCAAAGCAGCAGAAAAATTCGAACACATTTAAACTAAAAAAAGAAACCCTTAATTCGGAGAACAGTATTCCAACAAATTAAGGCAATAGCTCAGTACCTCACAACAAAGAGAATATCCCGAATTTGAAATCGAAGATGCAATTTCTTCAATGAAAATGCATCTTCAAGTGAAACTGAAGATGATTGTGTATACTAGTGAAGCAGCCATGAGACACTTACAGAGAGCTCACGGGGCGCGCCAGGGAGAGAGAGAGAGAGAGGGGGGGGGGGGTGTCAGTTCTGGGTACAAGAATGAATGACTGCGGATGGTGAGGGGAATCCCGAATATGTGAGCTTATAAATGGGGGCTTCTGTTTCTTTTGGATATAACACAATGACCCAGGCTAATGAAGGGGGCTTCATTCGTGGGCTTTCTATTTCTTTTGGAATTGTAACTGGATCCTGCAAAAGCCCACACCACAAGGTTTAGCCCGTGTAAAATGGATTGTGATTATTAGGTCATCTACTAATAACTAATAAGTGGGTCCAAACAAAATTGACTTTTTGCAAGTGTTGAGAACAAGTTTCTAAGTTTTTATGTACAACCGTATTCATATTGCATCATGTATACATACGATCGTATTCATATGCATTTTACTTGTATCGTTTACGCCTAGATGAGATTTGTAACGCTCGCAGTCCCTAATGCCTAATCTGGAGCAGAAGTCTTTTGATTTGAAAAATTACCGCCATTTCGTGACGGAACAAGACTACCTGAAATTACCTATAACACTGTGTTACGCACATTATCACCTAATTCACCAAATATTGGAACTAAACATACATTCAACAACTTGTTTAACTCATGGTACACTTGATAACTTAGCATACAAATACCAAGCACTACAAATCCCGAAGTCCAAAACAATATATATTCCGCAAGCCCTCAGGGTGCTAGCCTATAAAATAACAGTGAGCGCTTGACTAGCTAACGTTTAGCAAACTGCAATTCTCGCTCATTTCTTGCTACCTTCTGGCTTGCTCAACACATACATCCCTATGCAGTGAAATAAGCTTTTTATTTAATTAGCTAGGCGCCCGCATTTCAAAACATTTTATTTTGCAAACAGTAGAGAGAGAATGTGCAAGGAAATTTAACTTGTCAGTTATTATCTAAAAGTGGGTCCCAATTAACGTCTGAAACGACCTTGAGATAGGTGTATACCTCCCAAGCCGATCGGAAAGCCTGAGTTGTAGCCGCACTAGTAAATTGAAGGGTACAAACCCGGATGATTGATCATTGATAGGGTCACTTGCTTAGGTGACAAAACATTACATAAAATGATTCATTATATCAACATTATTGTAAGACCCGCTTTCGTTATTTTTATATTAAGTTGCTTGTATTACCTTTTTATGTTATAAAAACGTATTTTTAGTAACTATATGAGTTAAATGATTATCGATTTGCTTTTGGGAGCTGTAATTTTATAAAAAAAAAAAGGACTATTATTGCTATTATTGATTTTAAAGTCAATTCGTGCTGTTTATGTCTGTAAATTATATTGATAGTTTAATCTAGTTGTTAAATGATTACTTTCATTAAAAAGGATGATTACTTGATTTATGTTATTATTGTCGTTACTTATTTATAAAATGTTTGAATCGATGCTAAACTGAGTGTTTAAAATCGTTTTCCATTTTACTTAATCAATTTCCAATGTTTAAACTGAAATGTTCGTCATGGGTCGTTTCAACCTGAGTTTAGCCTAACCACTAACGAGTACGAGACCGGGAATCAGTTGAATGATGTTATTAAGCCAAAAAAAGGGAGGAAAAAGGAAACAAAAGGGGGGGGGAAGGCTCTCGGGCCTGAGAACCCGAAACCAAACCCCGACCCCCTCTCTCTCTCTAACCCACGCTATCTCTCTCTCACTCTCGCGTCTCTCTCTACCTCGCTCTCTCTCTCTCACCGGCGACCGACCACCTGGCACTGCCGCCGGCCAACACGCGTCGCCGGCGAGAGAAAGGGGCGAACGGTTCCCTCCCCCACGCGTCCCAGCCACCGAGTCCACCACCAGTTCGCATCCACTTCGCACAACCCCTCACCCACGCGTCTAGCCACTAGAAACCACCACCCACGTGCCGGAATCCGGCGACCCATCACCCTCACGACCTCCTCTATAAATTAGAGGCAAGAATCGAGCCTCAATCCGCCTCAAGCATCACCAAATCGAGGGCTAGGGTTTCGGCTTTTGGAAGGTCGAGTTGGGTTCGAGTCTAGAGGGATTTGGGGGCGTGATTTGCTGCTAAATTGAGTGGATTATTAAGCAATTTCGAGTAAGTGTTTCTTCCTCCTAAGTTATTACTATTTTCGAAATGAATTTTCAGCAGATTGATGTTGCATGTCAAGTTAGGGTTAGTTAGATTCGTTAGAAATATCAAGAAACGAGCTATGCATGTTTAGGTTCGAGCCATTTGGTTGATTTATGCCTGAAATTGTAAATTGATGCGAGTTATGTGCGTTTATATGGAACCATGCCTGAATTGGACTTGAATGGAAACCATGTATGAAAAAAGGATTAAGTTGGAGGTTATAAAGGCGTAGTTAGCTTGGATACGACTAAAGTAAGTTAAGGTTTAAAAAGAATTAAAAACGAAGTTGTTTTGATATGTTTAGCCTTGATTCGAGTAATTAGCGATTCATGAAAAAGGATTAATTTGGAGGTTATAAAGGCGTAGTTGGCTTGGATACGACTAAAGTAAGTTAAGGTTTAAAAAGAATTAAAAACGAAGTTGTTTTGATATGTTTAGCCTTGATTCGAGTAATTAGCGATTCATGAAAAAGATTCATTTTGAAGTTATAAGAACATGGTTAGCTTGAATGTGACTAAAGTTAACTAATGTATAAAAAGGGTTAAAAACGAAGTTAGTTTAGTATGCTTAGCTTCGATTCGAGTTAAGCTAACTAATGCCTGTGATTGAATTAAACTTGAAGTTATTGAGATGTGCTTAGTTTCATGCGAAGTACGTTCATGCTTAGGAAAGTTTCCTTTAAAATACATCGTGTATGTCAGATTTGAATCATGTTTGGTTTACTTAGTAAAGTGTTGTCAATTGACGACTAAATATGATTATATGTGGCTGAAAGGTGCTGTTTGCTCAGGTAAGAGCTTAAACCTCACCCTCTTTTCAATAAGTCTATATGATAACTTATTATGTCTAATAAATTGATGAAACAAGCTAGTAGTTGGATGGTTTGAGGATAACATTATGAGCGTTTGAGGTCTTGTGTGTACGGTGAAAGTAAGGAGGGAGGCTGGGTTGTGAATTAACCGCAATCGTGTGGATTGCGAGGCCATGTGTGGCTCATTGTGTTAAATTGATTATGAAGTGCTTAAATGTGATATATGTGATGTATGTGCTTAAATGCTTAAATTGCATTATGTGCATAAGAGTGAGTTTTTCAAAGAAAGATTTCATGTTTTGAAATGATAGCGGCCATAACTATTAATGCATGATGGCCTATTTTAATTAAATGAAAACAGTTTTGGGAGTGAACTCGCTTGAACGGGTGAATCCCTAAAGAGTTTTATAAAGGTGTGAGTCATACGTTGAATGATTTTACGATTTGAAACGCAAAGTTATAGCCGTTATGGCCGATACGCTTTAAGTGGCTAAGATAATGTGTTGCGGACAATATGATATGATATGAACAATGTTAACCTAGGGGATAAGTCCGGATAAACCCTAGAGGCCCTGACGAGGGTTGATGTAATGGTCCGATATGTTATATGTAGCCATCCCGGGAGTAAGAGCTTAAGCGTGAGCGTTATGTCTCACTATGGGGTCGAGAATAGTTCTCACCCGATCAGCACCCTGTAATGATCTTATGCCAGAAGTATTTTCCTACTAAGATAAGTAAAGCATTTGGCTTTTGCCATTCTATATGTTTTAAAGTTTTAAGGAAAAGAATGCTTTACGGGCCCGAAGAGGCCAATTGAATGAAATGAGAAAAGTTATAAGGGTCAGTACGCGACCGATATGAAAGAATATGAGCCTCAAGAGGCTAAAAAAAAAAGAGTTTTTATGAGCCTTAAGAGGCTAAATGAAACGTTTTCAAAGAAAGGAAAGAAAGTTTTCTTAGCATGCTCTATGCTTGAACGATATGTGAATGAAATGCTTACAAGTGTCGTTTTACGACAAATACGAAATGTGAACCCTTTCAAAGGATTGAGAACCTCAAGGTTTCGAAACGCTTTCAAATGTTCAAAGAAAGTTTCTTATGTGTGACATATGCATGCTCTATATGAATGAGTTATGTTTGCAACAAAGAAACGAACACCTGGAACTTCAAAGCATGTAAATGTAAAGAATGTACGATTTCAAAGTGTACAAGCATTATAGATTAGAAGTATGTGTTCTCAAGTAAACATGTGGCCATGTTTGTTTTCATGATGATCATGTGGTGACTTCCTGAAGTACATATTGAACACATAGGTGATAGTGCATCCCATGTTATGTTTAGAGTCACATGACATGTAAGTAAGTCTCTAGCATGCCACATTCATTGAAAATAAGAGCTTGTCCTGAATCTAAGGACCTATCATGTTTAAGTATCCACATTCTGTGACACATAACTCGTTATTATAACTATAGTATTACCTAACTGTGCCCTAAGTGGTTGTTATGAGTATTATTGCTTGCAAAGTTTTGTTTTAAGGAGCGGAGGGACACTCACCGAGCATGTGGTAGCTCACTCCAATCCTTTTCCCCTTTCCCCCCAGGTTTTCTTTATGACAGGAAGAAGTTGAATCAGCGGGAATCAATTGTTGCTTGCAAGGTGTCATTAGTGCCTATTTATGTCTTTGAGGAGTTATGTAAAGCCCTTTTTAGTTTGTAAACGTTTGTAAACAGTGTTCTAAGTTCATGCAATGCATACTGGGTATGAGTCGCTCTGTATGGCCATATGAGCCAACCATCCGGTTAGTTAGATGTCTTTTGGTTGAAGTTGGTTATGTTTTGGGATGTAAACCCCATACTCCGGTTGTGTGAACCGTTGAGTTGTATCTCTTACTGTTTCTGTATTAATGAACTTTTCTGTTTGGTATACTCCGAGCGGGTGGCTCGTCGAGTTATAAACTCCGGCGTGTGGCCGTTGAGTTATGTTTTAAATGTTTACGCTTCCGTTGATTTACAGGGACTTATTGTAAGGCGTTTAGCCTGGGAACGTTCAGTTTTCAGGGGAAATTCTGTCCGTTTCGTCCCAAAATTTAAGTAATAAGTTAGGAAAACGTAACGCTTTTGGCCCTAGGGGCTAGGGGTGTTACAATTATATTGATTTGGTATAATTTGAGAAACATGTGAATTTTCGAAAAGCTCAAGCAATGTACGCACCTGGCCTTCGAAAGTCTCTCGTTTTTTTAGTAAAAATTTTTTGCTCGCAGCTTAAAGCGACATTGGTGGACGTGCTTCTGCTTCAAATATGTAATTTTACGGTTAGTATAAATTTAGATAACTTTATCAAATTTCCTGGTTTAATAAGTGATTTATAATTCTTTCGCTTTTCTTTTTAATTATCAATGTATTCCTCGTTAACTACTTAATTTGATTCTACTTCTCTTTGTTTATGTCCCTTCTTTGGATAATCTTAACGCTTGTTTTATAAGTGTTATACTAGCGTAATACTTTAATTTGCTTCGTTTTTATTAATGTCGACGTTATTGTCATCACTATTCGAACTATTATTTTAAGCTCATTAATAATGTTTACCTCGCCTTGATTGCTAGGACTAACACCCTTCTTCTTCTTCTTCTTCTTGTTGTTATTATTATTATTATTATTATTATTATTATTATTATTATTATTATT
>JACYFF010031958.1:5254791-5265578 GCA_017589665.1 Selenicereus undatus | reverse complement strand
ATGTGCCTGTGTTTTGTCCGATCCGAATACACTCGACCTATATTTAACGCCCCCGCTTGAACTCAAAGGACCATTATGCTCAACTTAGGGGGCGTTACTTGAGCTAGAAACTGAAACCTAGGGATAAAGATTTGAAATTAGTCCAAATCGAATTGATTTTGATTGATCACCGCAAGGATATGAATTAAGAATTGGTTAGGATATTACCCATTTGGAGTTTAGAGTATTGACTTTGACTGTCAATTGTTTGCCGACCAGAGATACAAGCTAGAGTTTGAACGGAGATGTTTTTATGAACATGAGAAAAACTCTTTCAATTTTACTCGTGTTTTTTGTGTGTGTGGGGGGGGGGGAATAGCTCCACTATTTGTAGGCAAAAATGGACTATGATAAATGACAATCACATGTTCTTAAACTAAGTAGCCATATCCTTGAAAACAAAGAAAATGAAGCTTAACTGAGAGTGAGCTGCGTTTGATGCTGGAAAGTTAGACATGAACTGCCGCTACTACTTTTAGCCTCGTATTCTCTCTCCTCTTAAATGACTGGGGCAATTTCTTGAGGTGACATGATGTCATCTGAGTGCTCATGACCAATGAGAAAACATGACAAAAAATGACTCACCAACGGTTTGAGTTGCTTTGATTATGACAGAAAATTCAACCCAGTTAATTTTATATATGGTCATGACTCACTAATGATGGTTGTTAAGGCGTTGGGATGTCATAATATTTCAACTTCCTAGGAACTCATTTGAATTTGAAGGTTGATTTGAGTTGTGTAGCCCTTGTTACTTTTCGCTTATGTTGTTCGAAACCACTATTTTATTTAGCTTCTTAGGTTTCCTTTTTGTTTTCTTCTTTGAGAGAAGTTGGGGTGGGGATGGAAGAGGGATAGGTAGTGCTGTAAGTTATGATTTTGCCCTGACGAATTCGGTGTTAAAAGTTGATGATTGTTTACATTTTTATGAATGCAGAGCTGAAGAAGAGGATAGAGCAATACTTCAAAGGTGATGAAGAGGCGCTCCCATCGATCCTTGAAGCCATACTGGCGAGAAAAATATCCGGCAAGCACGAAGATACAGATGATGAATTGATGGATGAGCTCCGCTTTGCCCCAGTGGATGGTGTGAAAGATGTAGACTTTGAGTCAGATTTCGAGGATGAATATTCGACTGATGAAGAGATTAACAACTTGTATAATGTCGAAGAAAAAGTTGCGAAGGAGATGTTGGAAGATGAATACTTCAATATGGATGACAAAAAGTGGAATGATATGATACGGGAAGCAATTCAGGAGGGAAATTTGAGAGATATGCGACAGTGTGAAGAGATATTGGAGGATATGCTCCATTTTGACGAGCTCCTCCCCGGTATAGTCATAATTCTTTTGTCACTTAAAGTGCTTAGAAGATTCTGATCTTGTTGGCTATTGCTATATTGTTTGATAAACCATGTTTTTGCTCCTAAGCAAATGGTCTAGCAGTTTGATTTAGTAAACATCTCTTGGTGCTTGATTATTTGGGGTTTGTTGTCTAGTGCCCTGTTTTCTCTGATCAGCTCCTGTTGTGCACAATTCTTTTCAGATGATATTAAACAGAAGGTTCAACAAAAGTTTGACGAGTTAGGGGATAAATGTGAAAGGAAAGAACTCGAACCAGAAGATGCATACAAGCTATTTGCAGAGTTTGAAGATCAGCTTGTAAAAGATCATATGGAGAAAATTGAGGCAGAGGGGCCTCCACAGTCTGAGAGTTTGCCTCAGTCTGTTGAAACAAAAAGATCTGATGACCCACCTGGTGTGGGTCCAATTCTCAGATGGCAAACACGAGCAGTGTTTGCTCCTGGTGGGGATGCTTGGCATCCAAAAAACAGAAAGGTAAAACTGTCAGTGACTGTTAAGGAGCTTGGACTTTCTCAATACCAGTTCCGTCGATTGAGGGAAATTGTTGGAAAACGTTATCATGCTGGAAGAGATGAGCTAACCATCATAAGTGAAAGGTGAGCTCAAGATTGACCTTTTAATGTCTCTACAGCCTGATGTTTGACAGTACTTATTATTACCAATGATTACAGCCTGTGTATTTAAGTTCTTAGTTTCTGCTGTTTATATTCAAATTTATACTTGATAATGTTTGATCATTTCCGACATTTAGTGTCCTTGGATGTTACGAAGTCATGACAGAAGAAATATGAGAAAACTGCTGAGGTTAAGGTCTGGGAATATTGACAATCTATCCTGTCTTCAGTTTTGTGTTGCAACTTGCAATGAAGTGAAGACTCTATAGTAGTACTTGGTGTTCTGACTTTCTGATATGAAATCTTTTTTCCCTTGATAAGAGGGTATCTTTTATGCCAAGAGGCATGTGCCTTTGTGGCTTTTGTTTGCCTCCTAAGTGGGAGGTCGAGAATTTGAGTCCCAGGATCCTCATCGTCTTTTATGGGAAGGAGGAGGCGCCATTAGCTAGTAGTCTTGGGCTTTGGGTTTGGACTGAGGTAGGTAGGGGTTACCATTGAATAGAGAGTTTCCTAATTGCCCCCTCATCTACTGAGATCATGGGTTTGTTTTGTCTGTATTTGTGTAAAAGCCAGGCACCTCTGTCACGCTTTACTCTTTAGCCTGTTGTACCCATGCTCCCAAGAGATAGTACGGTTAACATTATGGAACATAGTTTTGACTCACTTTTGCGACTGGACATGGCAAAAGAGACAGCCCTTCAAGGCCTAAGACAAACACAGAAATCTTTTCTTTTTGGGGGGGGGGGGCCGCGCCTCTGGCCAGTGACTCAATGAGTGATAGTGAGGCACTTGAAGGGGGCATATGAGCCAGAGAAGGAAGAGGATCCTGGAGCATGTGGCTGAATATGTTCTAGTTTAAGCCTTTGTTTTTAGAGAAAGAATCAAGGGCCCCCCCCCCCCCCAAAAAAAGTACTCATGCATGTGCAAAAAATAGGGAAGAGAGGAGAAGAGCAAAATGGCCAGATATGTATGCATGTCTGACCCATACCAATTACCATGTATGATTGACATGTCTCTGACTCTTTTAAAATATTTGTCAGGTCTTATGACAGTTTCAGATATTTTCCAAGTGGCCATTTGGTTGAAATTTAGGATATTTGGTTTCTCATTATACTAATGGAGCTTTTATACTGATCTGGCAACATTATGCTTGAAACTCTTTTGTGTTCAGGTTTGAACATCGTGAAGAGAATAGAAAGGACTGCCTTAGAACTTTGCTTAGTGTAATCGAGGAGGCCGGTAAAGCTGATGCTTTGATAGAAGAGGCCCGAACATCATATGTCAAACAGAGGCTGAAAGCAAATTCAGCATTTATGGCAAGATTGCTCGCCAAAACTAAACAAGCTTCCGTCCCTCTTGCTGCATGAACAGTCTGCGCTTGGGCTCTTCACCAGGAACTCATTTTTGCTAGGTTAACCACAAGTGGTATGGTTAACAGATAGGCCATGTACTTCTTGTTTCGTCGTCTTTCCTTTTGTCTTTTTTTGGGTGGGTTGGAAGGCGTTGGGGTTCATGCACCAGTGGAACGGCATGCACAGATGATATTAAGTTTATCCAGGAAGTTCTTTTGATGGGATCTTCTGCTAACCCATCTTCTTGAACATAAAAATGCCTATGTAAGGTGAACCGGTCAAGGTTGTATCAGTCTCCATTTGAATGCCAAGTTTGGTCGATTTCTCTTGACATGATACTCCATTTTAATGCCAATGTAATGAATGTATTCCCTTTTCTACAGAATAAGATGCATGGGTGTCTTGGCACACGTTGGTATCCAACCTACAAACTTGGTCTTTTAAAGTTTAAACCATTGTGTTTCAGGCAATCAGGCTAGTGAAGAGAATTTCCCTCTCATTCATCTCTCAAGCATTTTGAATATTCAATTTTATTGCTCTTCAATCTCCTCTTTCGTTATGGTTCTTAGTAATATTCATAGCTTATTGAGCTGTGCAAATGTCCATGAACTATGTATGTTGATTGTGGTTTGACAATTTTGCTCAATAAAGGCTTCAATTGGCTAACCATGATTATAAATAATGGGCGTGTCACCTTAATTGTTTGTTTTCACAAGCTAATAAACTCATCAAGCCTATGGCTAACTCCTTGTATAAATGACACATATGGCTGCCATAGCGAATGAGGGTAGCCATTTTACGATTGCTTTGCAGAATATGTCGAGGGCTAATTCAATAAAACATTAAATTGATCTAATTAAGAAGACTGTCGAAGTCTAACCAACTAAAAACCAATAGAAAAGTGACTGACTATTTAAATATCATATACAGTAGTTAGTGTAAGAACTGCGCAAACAGACAAATAATTCTGTTGCAAATGTTTAAGCATAAGAACAAAGGACTAAGAAAATTTCATCAGGGAGTTGGTTCAGATCATGCAGATAGTAGACGCCAAGTTATGAATGTTTCTAAAATTGATAGGAAGAACTCTTTTGTGACCTTAAAGTTCATGGTGCAAGTGCAACCATATGCCTAACATGTCTTTTGGTCTCCTACTTGGAAATCTGTGGTAGGTAAAGAGCAGAACATTGCAGGGGTTGTGTGAACCGAGAGGTTATTGACCAGGGACATGAGCAGCCACCAAAGCCCCCAATTTTTTCATTGCAGGGGTCAACCTCTTCAGATGATGTACAGGCTGAGCAACGAAATAATATTTCGGGGACCTGAAACGGTGAAGCCTTAGACAGACAACCTCATAGACTAGCTTTGTCTTCACCAAAAAGTGCTTCTATTATGGCTTCCTGGACTTCTGTTGTGTCTCATTTGAGACCGTGACCAAATGCTGATTGCCAGGTATGTCTGATGATTCTGTTGGCTTACATATGCCTCAGTATCCAATCAATGGTGTTATATGGTCATAATTTGTTTTAATGAACGATTCATATATGCATGAAAATGCTCCTTGGGAGGCTTAGAGGTTTAGAAAACTGAAGTGCCTGATGAATAGTTAGTGTCTGAAACCATTGGGAGTGAGTAGTTATCTTTTTGTGGTAAAGTTTTTGTGGCTTTATGAGATATGCACTGATGCTTTTATGCTGTATACAGTTCGGATTTCTTTTCTGATGTATTTATTTTTCCTTTCATAATCTTTCTGCAAAGGATGTGTAATTTTTTTGAACACTCTTTGGGAGGTATATGATTTACAGCAGGAAATGAGGTTGGATGAGGCCCAAAATAGAGCCACACTTTGGGAGCTTAGTTGGGCTCTAGGATCGTATGCCTAGTTTGACATTGAACTTATGGGCTCTACAGCCTTTGTTTCCCTTTGTGTTTTGTTGTGAGTTATTCTATTAGCAGTGAAAGCCATAAGCAAGGACCAAAAAAAGCAGCTGATACTATGCATGCTTTGCTCACTAAGTTTATGCTTTGGAGTCCTCTTGTGATTTTTCAGCAGTGAATCTAAAAATTGTCTGACTTGCTTTTTATTGAGGCGGCATCTAGTCTTACATGCTGAAGTAGTCTTTTCTTTGTCCTACCTCAGTCATTTGTTAAGTGTGATATGTTCCTCTTCAATGACTAAGCCATCTCTTCTGTCTGTCTGCTTTATCGTATTTGGTGCTTTGAGTGTAAGCCTGTCAGCTTGATGAGTGGATTTTAGGGTAATCCCAAAAGCATCGGCTAAAAGGCCTTTCGGTTTTCAGAAGAAGCCACTTGATGCACAGGCTGCTGCGCTCTCTGCACTAAGGTCAGCTTGAGAGTGATTTTAGTGTCCTACCACAACACTATATCTTACAACGTCCTAAATCACTTGTCACAAATTCATGATGCATTCATCTTGTATTCGTGCAGTAAGAAGCTGGGGGTTTCTGGGGCTGTATCTGGTCAAAGCATTGAACATTTGAATGATGTTCCTGCAGCTAGTGGAGTAAGTCTCAGGGGAAGGATGCTTGATCTCAATTCTCAAGTGCTTCTTTTTAATCAAGTTTGCGAAATGCAAAATTAGTTTGTTGTATCTGAATGAAAAAATTCATACCCGAACCTTTTGTAGTCTGGTAGGAAGAGGAGGAGCACTGGAGCAGTTATTTGCTTGCTCTAAGGATGATAATAGATTTTCGGAGGCTTATCGTAAAGTTGTTCGAGACAAAGGAGATAGATTGATAGTTCAAAAGACTCCTCCATAGAAGTTGGCCCAAATAAGGTAATAATATATCCACCCTTAAACTTTCTAAAACAATAAATCTAGGATGAAGAAGTATCCCAGTGCTTATGTGTTGGAACTCTGTGTTGATAGTGCAAAACGCAGATTGAAGAATTTAAGCAATGATGTGGAGCGATGCCTTTCACTAGTAACATTTTGACAGCCTGCCTCATCTCTGATAAGGCTACAATATTAATTAGTTATCATAGTTAGGAAAAGATATTGTTTTATCATGATCTTCTAGTACTTGTGTTTTAGGCACACTTTGTTCCTTGGTTTCCAAGTCGGCAAACACTAGGGTTAATTTGCTCATGTATAAAACATATGCCCCTGTTAACGTGAAGGTAGAGAAATCAATGAAATAATTCAGCAATTACCAAACCCACGGCCAAAGTCTTTTCCCTTGTTCACTTTTGCTCAATTTTTCCTTCAACTAAATTTTACATGGTATCAGAGCCATGAGTGGGGGAAAAGGGTTTGTAATTGAAAATCATTCACCTTATTATCTTCACCCATCAGAAGGTCCTGGAGTCACAATTACTTCAGTGATCTTCAATGAGAAAAATTATGAACTATGGCAGAAGGTTGTGAGAACAGTTTTAAAATCCAAAAATAAGTTAGGTTTCATAGATGGAACCTTAACTAAGCCAACGCCACAAAAAGCCAAGGACTTGAGTGAGTTGAACGCATGGGAGATGGTCAACTCTATGATTTATTCGTGGATCATTAATGTTCTCGATCCAAAATTGCAAACTAGTGTCGCTTACGCTGAAACAGCTTACGAGATGTGGGAAAATCTGCGTAAGCGTTATGCCATAGCCAACACCCCTAAAATCCATCAACTCAAGACTGACCTTGCAGCATGTAAACAAGGCAGTCTAGAGGTCGTGGAGTTTTATTCAAAAGTGATGGGGATGTGGAGTGAACTGGAGAATTATGCTAAAATTCCACAATGCACATGTGGTAAGTGCGAGTGTAAAATCGGGAGTAGAATTACAAAGGCAGCACAAGACGAGAAGACCCACCAGTTTTTGATGGGATTAAACGATGAAGCATTCTCAACTATTCGTAGTCAAATTTTGGCACTTGACCCATTGCCCAATCTCGATGTAATATTCAATATGGTCACGTAAGAAGAAAATCACAGAAGAGTCATGATGGGCAGAGATAATCGATCAGAAAACATGGTGGCTTTTGCGGCAAGAGAACACATAAATGAAAGACCTACATGTCGGCACTGTGGTCGATATGGACACGATGAGGCGAACTGTTATGAAATCATTGGTTATCCACCAAATTGGGGCAGCCGTGGCCGAGGGCGGGGCAACAGAGGTGGTGGCTGAGCAAATCGAGGAGGCAGAAACGGTGGACGTGGGCGCGGGCGTGAGACTGCTCACTCAGTTCAGGCCCATACGGAAAGCCCAACAGCAGCACCTGGTGGCACAGCAGAACTCGACAATCATGGCCCAGGTGCAATCTTCGGTCTAGGAGTAGCCTTCGGCCCAGCAACTTCCTTCGGTTCAGCCAACTCAGCAGTTCACGGCCCAACAGGCAATCATGGCCCAACAACAGTTGCAGCCATTTCGGGTCTGACCTAGGATCAAATACAGAAATTACTCAGCTTGATAGAAGGCCCAAAACCCGGTTGTGAGAAAATTTCAGGTAATATGCCTTGGATGTTTGATAGTGGAGCGTCATGTCACATGACGGGAGACTTGAATCTAAATCTAGTACTTTGTTAGTAAATTTTGAGAAAATTAAAGACGATGTATGTGAAACTTGCTACCGTGCAAAGCAAACTCCGAATTGTTTTCCTTTGAGTTCTAGTCAAGCAGAGAGGAATTTTCAACTTATTTATTGTGATATTTGGGGACCGTACCGGGAATCCTCGACTAACGGGGCCCATTATTTTCTCACTATCGTGGATGATGCGAGTCAGGCTACTTGGGCCTATTTAATGGTTGATAAGGGCGAGACAGGGCATTTTTTGAGAGAATTCATAACCATGGTCAAAACCCAGTTTGAAACCAATGTCAAAATTGTGCGCAGTGATAATGGGTCGGAATTCACATCTAAACCAATGCAATGCTTTTACCATGACCATGGCATTCTACGCCAAAGTAGTTGTGTCGAAACCCCACAACAAAATGGTCGAGTCGAGCACAAGCATCGACATGTCCTAAATGTCGCAAGAGCTCTTCTTTTCCAAGCCAATTTGCCTATAAAGTTTTGGGGTGAGTGTGTGCTAGCAGCTGTGCATCTCATTAATCGCACACCAAGTAAGGTTTTGCAGGGAAAAACCCCCTTTGAGGTCCTCTACAACACAAAACCTTCTTATGCCCATATTAAAATTTTTGGGACTTTATGCTTTACACAAAATACAAGAGTCAAGGACAAGTTTACACCAAGGGGGAGAAAGTGTGTTTTTTTGGGGTATCCTTTTGGGAAAAAGGGTTGGAAAGTGTTTGATCTCGACACCCAAGATTTTTTTGTGTCTCGAGACGTTATATTCCATGAAACCATTTTTCCCTATGCCCTGAGCTCTACATCCGCTCCTCCCTCCTACACATCTTCTCCTACCTGTCTGCTTCCGTGTGATGCTGCTGCTTTGATGAAAGCCCAGTACGGCAGCCCACAGTGCCCCCCACTTCTGGTGAAAGGGGGAGTAACGGACCTGGCCATGTCTGTGCCCAGCCTGCATTCGAATCTGGCCCAGAAATCAGCCTCGCCCCGCCTGCAGCAGCCGAGTCCGATTCACCCAGTCCTCGGCCTGCAACGTCACAAGCCAATCCTGAAGTCTCGGCCCAATCCACGCCAAGCCCTGTCAGCCCCCCAACGTCCCTGCGGCGAACGGGTCGGCCCGCTGTGAAGCCCGCCAAATACAATGACTACTTGTGCTACAACGCGCGGTCCGCTAATCCCTCTCTCCACGACTCCTCCTCCTCTACTGTCCCCCCATTCAAAAGGATCATCAGGTACGCGATATCCTAGCACATTATGTCACATTTACTAAATTCTCACCTTCCTATCAACAATTTTTAGCTGCTCTAACAAGGGTTGTTGAGCCCACTTGTTTTCCTGAAACTGTCAAAGATCCCCAGTGGCATCAAGCCATGGCCGAGGCGATTGAGGCTTTAGAAAAGAATGATACATGGTCCCTTGAAGATCTCCCGGTGGGTAAAAAGCCCATAAGTTGCAAATGGGTGTATCGCGTCAAGTATAATGCCAATGGGAGCATTCAGCGCTACAAGGCACGCTTGGTTATTCAGGGCGACCACCAGGTTGAAGGGTTTGACTTCAATGAAAATTTTGCTCCCGTTGCCAAAATTACCAATGTGCGGATCTTCCTTTCTGTGGCCGTCGCCAAAGGATGGGAACTTCACCAACTCAATGTTAACAACGCTTTCCTCCATGGCGATTTGGATGAAGAAGTTTACATGTAGGGGTGTTCATTATTCGGTCCAAACCCGGACCGGACCGAAGACCGGCCTAGACCGGACCGGACCGGACCGAACAGAATGAATTCGGTCCGATCCACGGTCCACAAATTTTTTTTATTCGGTCTTCGGTCCGGTTCGGACCGAGGACCGAATAAAAAAATTTAAAAGCCGATTTTTTACTTACTAAATTTTAATTTTCTTTTGCAACTTATAATTTTTCAAACATTCAAGAATATTGATTTGTTTTTCATGGTGAAAATATGTAGGAATTGTTCATATTGAAATAAATATAAGATGTTCATATTGTAAAAATTTGCTAACTTTATAATTCGGTCCGGTCCGGTCCGGTCCTACTTTTTCCGGTCCGGTCCCGGTCCGGTCCTTGACTTATTCGGTCCGGTCCACGGTCCGTAACTTTCCTCTTATTCGGTCTTCGGTCCAACCCGGTCCGGTCCGGGTTTGGACCGATGAACACCCCTATTTACATGTGTTTGCCTCCTGGTTTTCGCTCCAATGATCCTACCAAAGTTTGTCGTTTGAAGAAGTCTTTATATGGCCTGCGCCAAGCTCCACGATAGTGGTTTGCCAAGTTATCTAGCAAGCACAGTAAATATGGGTTTGTTCGTACCTATGCTGACTACTCCCTACTTATTTATCGCCAGCAGGATGTTTTCATTTACTGGTTTATGTGGATGACATTGTTCTTGCCTCCAATAATGCTGCTGCTTCTTAAAAGTTCAAAGCCTATCTTCATGCTTGTTTTAGTATTAAAGACTTAGGGCCTATTTCTTTCGTGGGTAAATTGGGTGGGTCAAGAGGGTGAAGTGAGTTGAAGTTGGTTAAGGTGGGTTGAGATAGGTTGAAGTTAGTATTTTTTTTTAGGTGAGTTGAAATAGGTTGAAGTAGGTTGAACTGGGTTGAAGTGGGTTGATGTTGGTTGAAGTAGGTTGAAATGAGTATATTTTTTATGTGGTGGGTTGAAATGAGTTAAAATAATGAGAATATAATTAATGTGTGATAATTTATGAAGTTATCCAAATTTTGTTAAATTTTTGTTTTTTAATTTTCATTTTTTATTTTTTTGATTTTTAATTTTTAATTTTTAATTTTTAATTTTCATTTTTTTTGTTTTTACTTTTTTATTTTTTTGTTTTTACTTTTTTTTATTTTTTTATTTTTT
>JACYFF010031958.1:5233240-5246012 GCA_017589665.1 Selenicereus undatus | reverse complement strand
AAAATAAATAAAAAATAAAAAATAAAAAATAAAAAAGTAAAAACAAAAAAAGTGAAAAATGAAAAATGAAAAATAAAAACTAAAAATTAAAAATTAAAAATCAAAAAAATGTAAAATAAAAAATAACAAACAAAAATTTCACAAAATTTGGATAACTTCATAAATTATCACACATTAATGAGGTTCTCATTATTTTCATCCATTTGAACCCACCATATAAAAACATACCAAATTTAACCAACATTAACTCAGTTCAGCCTACTTTAACCTATTTCAACTCACTTCCAAAAAAAAAATACCAACTTCAACCTACCTTAACCCACCTCAACCAACTTCAACCTACTTCACCATTTCTACCTAATTTACCCACGAAAACAACAGGCTCTAAATCTCACATGATACTTTACAAATTATTAAAATTATGAAGGGGTGGGTTGAAGTGGGTTGAAGTTGGTTGAAGTGGGTTGAAGTAGGTTGAGATAGGTTGAAGTTGGTATTTTTTTTTCAAGTAGGTTGAAGTAGGTTGAAATGGGTTGAAATAGGTTGAAGTAGGTTGAAGTGGGTAAAAACGGATTGACCCGCGAAAAGAACAGGCCCATAATCAACTTATGAGTGTCATGTGCCATGCAAATTAGGATGCTATGTGTAGTCCACGTAGAATTAATTAGCTACATAAATGTCCATTTATGGTTTAACTAATGCAATGCTATATTTATTTTAAAAAATAACTTTTTTGCATATTTTATATATTTATTAATATACTATAATAAAATATTCATTGCATTAATAAATTAAAAAGCTGGTCCATAAAGTATGCCCATAAAAATAGATGTTACAGATATTGGAGAATTTTGACAACAAAATATTAAATAAATAATTATATTATAAAAATAAAAGGAATCTTAAGTGATTTAAAAGGAAAAAATAAAAGAAACAATAATAACATAAAAAATAATAATCACGTTGTTATGAAATTATTACTACATTTAAAATTGGTAAATTTTTATTACTTATTTATATTTTAATTGAACTTAAAACAACAATTGGCCTGATCTCAACAAAAAAAAAGGCTAAAATTCTTGCATGCACTTTTCGCATATCTTATGTAGTTGTTGTCAAGAAGATAATATAATTTTTATTAAATTAAGATAAATAAAAGAGTTGATCCATTTATCTACTAAAACTTGCCCGCAAAAAAAAGTCTCATATATTAGGCCATTTTTAAACAATAGTAAATAAACAGTTATGGTACATATATAAAAGGAATTTAAAATAATTTAATGAAAAAAGAAAAAGAAACAATAATAACTCAAAAAAAATAATAATTTTGTAATGCAATATCAATTCTATATATTAAAGTGACCCAATGTCATATAGTCATTACTATTTAGTCATAAAATTTATTATCCAAAAATATAATCATTTAACAGTAAAATATTGAACAAATGAAATAAAAAAGTGGCTTCAAATTAAGAATGAAGAAGATGTTACAACAAAAAAGGATATAACAAAGCACTTAACTTTTGATAATTAAGTAATATGGCATATCGATTTATTTTTATCATTAAAAAAAAAACTATCTATTATGTTATTAATATATTTAAAAAATGCTTAAATTATATTCTTATATCGTAAGGGTACAACCTTAGTATTAGAAAATTAGTCAATCAAATTAGGTGGATTGTTGATTGACATCTTTGGTGGATAAAAGTTTCAATCGCTATTAAACAATTGAATGCACGCCCCGAATAAGAGTGGCTAATCTGGGTCCTCCATTCCTAATGCGACTGTACCAACCATCACGTGACTTACCACGCGTTATTTTCCAGCCTAACATTCTCTCTCTCTCTCTCACCCCCTCCCCCCCTACCCTTCGCTTCTTCTGTATTCATTCTTCAGACGTTTCCCTCAAAAACCTAACAAAATTTCAATTGAAGAAACCCCCAATAATGATTCGTTGTTTGGGTTGACTATCCGCCATTGCAGTCTCTCTCATCGGCAAGTAAGCAGTACTATTGCGCTTTTTTCCGTGTGAAATTCTCATCCCAACATGCACTCCTCTTTTAGATTTAGGGTTCTCTATTGCCTTATACCGTTTGCTGTGAATTGAAGCTTTTTATGTGGCTACAACATCTTATGATTTGCATTTTCCTTCAATTTGAGGGCATTTTTGAATTCGTTGATTTTTTCCCTTTTAATTTTGTTGTTTGGCTCTATGTTTGATCATGTTTTGATTTGGGTACTTTCTCGGATTGTATTAGTATATGATATTTTGCATTTTGAAGTCATTAGAATTGTGATTATGATGTGTGTAGTTATGTAAAGTCATTTGTGTTATCTAATTGCTATTTCACTGTCTACAGTCTAGGTTATCATTGGATTCCTATCCTTTATTCTTCACTGAAGAGGTTATTAATTTCTTGCATTTTGATTGTTTTGACCTTTAGGCTTTAGTTAATTTAATCGTGCATGGAGGTTGCATGTGTTTGTCACGTCACTTTTGACTGCTTGGGAATGCTAAAAGGTTCTAGGTATAACTAAAATGCTGGTCATAGGGTATAACTAAATTGCTTGATAACTTTAACTTGTTGAGTTACCCTGTATTTGGAGGTGCTAAAGTGGGGTCAATGAAAAGCCGACAATAGACCTTTCTTCTTTATTGTGCAATTTGCAATCTTCATGCCAAAGTCCAAACTTGGTTCATAGAACTGATATAACTTCAAGGTTTGCGTAACTTCTCCTTCCCTTTCCCCAGCATCAAAACATCATTTTAATGCAAGGGCTTACATCAAATTATAATCTTCAACATGTATTGATTGCGAGTGTTTCCCATGATACAGTGGATTTTGGGGTTGATGGAGATGTTAATGGCGAAGTGGTGGGTAATTCTATAGATACGGACGGCAAAGGTGGTGATGAAAATGAAATGGGAGGGAGTTCTGTTGAAGGGGGACAAAGCCAGGATGATAAACTGAACGAGGAGTTTTCTGGGAAGGAAATCGTCTCGCTTGCAGAGCCATTAGATGAGCCCTACGTTGGGCAAGAGTTTGAGTCGGAAGCGGCTGCTCATGCATTCTACAATACATATGCTACCCGTGTGGGATTTATCATACGAGTAAGCAAGTTATCAAGGTCAATGCGTGATGGATCAGTTATTGGCAGAGCCCTGGTTTGCAATAAAGAGGGTTATAAATTGACCAGTAAACGTGAGAATGTTGTGAGGCCAAGGGCAGAAACAAGGGTAGGCTGTAGAGCTATGATATTAGTGAGGAAAGTGAGTTCAGGTAAGTGGGTGGTGACAAAGTTTGTAAAGGAACATAACCATCCTTTAACTCCTGGAAAAGGTCGAAAAGAGCGTATTTTCGATCAATACCCGGTCAGTTCTTGCCTCATCTTTGAATTTATTTTTATGATCTTTGGTTTCTTTTTGTTTTTATGGCATGGCTATAACTTAAACATGGTTTATGTGGATGGCATCTTCATTTATGTTTCATGCAATTTGATTTATTAGATGATGTAAAGCCTGAATCTTTATCAAATAGTACTTGACCAACAGTGTGGCTTTGGTGATGTTGATCAATGTTAAATACTGGTCCTTCTCATGTGGCTTTAATTAGTTGTTCAGTATCTTGGGATCCGGATCTTTCTTCCTTTTCTTTCAAGTTTTCATCTGTATGATTGGTTGGCTAGTGGAGGTTTATTTGGGCCTTGACTGTTATTTTCTTACGAAGTTTGTGTTATTATGATAATCATAGCTCATTATATGTTTTGCGATTGGTGAGGTCTTAGGTGACATCAAGATTAACTTCTAATTTAGCCTAGTATTAGTTTGTCTAGATGGAAACTGAGCTTATTATGGTTGATGAGCATATTTACCAAGAATGCTCCATAACCCTATGATTTGTGTTCCATGAACAAGCAATCTGAAGCCTATGTCAAACCAAATTTGTACAATAGGTAGCTATCCGCATTCTAGACTAAGCCATCCAAGGAGCATTCTGGTAATTGGTAACTGTGGTTGGTCAGAAAAATCAAGGTGGTGGTCGAGGATGGTTTGGGCTAGAACGCGTTGGTTCTGAATTTGTTGTGTGGAAGTGTTTTGCGGAAAAGGTGAAAGTAAAAAAGCCCACTATCTGGGATCTCGTTAATGGAAATTATAGACGATTGTCACATAGACTATTAAAGGATAAGTTGAGGGTAAAAAGGTTCAGCTTAATTGGATGTGCTTTCTCCGGTTGCAAGCGTAGAAACGCCTCTTCCTGCTCTATTTGTTTCTGTTGGACTGAGTCCTTTTCAGTCTACTTCTGGCTAGTTTGAGATGAATCAATTAGTCTGGTACTGCTGCTTGCCCTGATTCCTGATATGATTGGTCTTAAATGTATTAGGTGATCTTTAACCTCTTGCTAGCATTTATGAAACATAAATTTGCCAAAGGAGTTGTTGGAGATTGTATCTGAGGACAGAAAGCAGTCTGATTATTGGAACCATCATGTTTTCTGCAGCTATTATTGGAACTTTTGTGGGGCCAATTGCGTGAAGAATCATTATTGCCATTATTGGACAATGGTCTTCACCTTTGGACTGAAACCAAACGACCCATTATACTGTTAGCCTCATTGTGGTGAAGTAGTATGCAGTCAGCGCCTTCAAATTTAGGGTTCATAAAAAATAGCCTTATTTTATATTAGTATGTTTGCTGTTTGTGTCTGAACACCCCTTCCACAAAATAGAGGGGTTGGAGGAACTCTTCACACTAGGTGGGCTCTGGGTTTAATGGTATGGTTTGATTTGGTATGACTAGGTACTGGCAGATGCATTCAAGTGTTACTGCCCATTGGTTGTGTTTTAGTACTGCCAGAGAGAAATACATGGCTGTTTGTAAAGCTCAGGCATCAAGGTTGCTTCTTTCATGGAAAATATTGATGTTTGTATCTAGATGCAACGCACAGTTCTGGTGAAAGTCCTGAACCACATTGAATGTTGTTGGAGCCAACATGTTAGAATGATTTTGACTTAAAATAAGAATAAGTTCTTTGTGTGATCTTTTCTAATTGGCTCATTGTTGTAATATTGGCTGGGTTCTCATTGTTTATAGCCTTGTTACCTGGAATCACAAAAGATGAGCATTCCTTTGCTGATTCAGCATGACATTGACGAGTTTTCTATGTGAAACGTGGCACTTTTGGGTGAAAATCTCATTGAGGAGGAGAATAGAAAAGGAATGTGTACAAAGGAGAAATATGATCATGATTCGTTAGGATTTGAATCTTGTTGGAAAAGAACAAGAATGAAGGAGAGGAGGAATGCCATTATTATATGCTATGGATAACACTTGCTCCCTCCATACGGAAAATAATGATTGATGTAGGATGCTCTCACAGAAATAATCCCAGGGACCAGGAGAAATCTGAACATAGAAAAATTGTAACAGAATTAATTCCAAACATTTCAAGTTCCATAATCCCCTTTCTCTTGGTCAACCAAGGAGATTGAAGCTAAAAAAGTAACTCTAAATATTAGGAAAACAACTCTCTTAAAATATACTGAGTATTCTTATTTTGAGCTGCTCTAAACATACTGCAAGAACAAATATCAAAATGTTCAAAACTATTAAAATGTAACAACTTCTCAACATTGAAATGAATCCTAATTTCAAAATTTTAGATTTGCTTCCTTTACTCATTTACTCCTATGTTACATCATTGGTACTTCAGTTTTTCTGAGGTGATTTTAAGAGAATGTATGAAGTTATAAATATATTCTTGATGTAAGTGATTGGGTGAGTTGGTCAATTATTTGGAGGAGCTATTACAGAAAAATTTCCATTTTTGGAAACTAAAACAACCTTTCTGCGATGGATATTGCATCAGGCATTGATGCGCCCCTGTGCTTATGTCAATCTTTGGGATTTGGCATGGCTTGCTGTCTATTTCTAAATTCAAGACAGTGCTACAGTAGTGATGCGTGACTTGTCCTCTGAGCATCTTCCTGAGTCCAAGCAACACAGCTAATAGTAGTTTGTCATACTTTTGATGGAGAAAGCTGTGTATCCCATTATATTGTCTTAGTTTATTTTGGACTCACAGTCCAAATCTTTTGTGTTCCTCACTCCCTTCTCGTTCGCCTCAAGAAATATATTAGGAAATTCATATTCTTTATTATTTCTGTTAATTTTTTCCTGATCCAGATGTATCAGTATCTGCGTGCAAAGCATTACTCAAGCCTCAGATTAGGAGATTGCCACATCAAATGAGCATTTGAAAGCCTGCAACTGCAGGGTATCTGCTGCTTATTGTAACTTGGTTGACTTTAGCTCAAGCAATGGTTCCAACCTGATTTATTTCCGTTACAGTTTTTGGATCTTGAAGGCTGTGTGTGGCTATGGCATGTAATACTCTGTTTTCTTATAAGAATCAGCAGTCCTTTTACTGTGGTTCTTTTTCCTTTTAAAAAAATGTATTTTAGAGGTAGAATTATAGTTAGCTTTTTGCGTCAGTGGCCTCTAGGAACTCATAGTTTTCGCTGCTGATTGGTGATAAAGCTATTGGTGTGTTGTCATTTAGGTGATTGATATCCGTACCCTGCTGCTACTGGAGAGTTTTCGCTGCTGATTGGTGATAAAGCTATTGGTGTCTTGTCATTTAGGTGATTGATATCCGTACCCTGCTGCTACTGGAATCTTTACGTGGACTTCTTCTGTTTACCTTTTTACCTGCCTTTTCTTTTCTTTTTTGGCCGCCCGGGGGGGGGGGGGCGGTTGTGTGGAAGGTTTCAGTACATCATTATTTTCTCTTTCTTTCTTATGTATCACCATCAACTATGGAGCCAGGCACAGCCCTGTAGTCGGTTCCCTCAGAAAAGTTGGGTATAAACTGAGCTTGTAGAGGATCCTGCTTCAGGCCAGCCCTTGCTTATGAAAAAAATGGTGCCTCCTTCCTAGGAGAAAATCGCTGTTTTCATCATCCCAATATCTTTGCTGTATCAAAAGCAACAGTCTGTATGTTTTGTTCCAAGATTCCTGTCAATTATTGATTCTTTCCTTATTAAAACAAGGGATTCCTATCAACTATTTTCCTTATGTGCCCACTCACACACACGTGTTCTGTCAGATGGAACAAGCAGTGGTTATTTCCATGGTTTGAACTTGAGTAACCATTGGTCCATTGCTGCTTTAATACCTTTCCGAATGTTGCAAGGAATTGTACTTTATCCTCCCAATCTCCCTAAGTTGCTCATGTTCTTTTTGGTCCCCCCTCCCCCTTTGGGTTCCCTTTTCAGTAGTTTTTCTTTTGACCTGTTGCTAGTATGAGGGACAATGGCAGCCTTAGTGAGATTTCTTCTGAGGTTTAGATGGAGAAGGGTCATACCCTTAAAAGAAAATAAAAACTGTTCCAAGAAATCCCCTTCTTTTATCATGTAAGCTTAGGAGACAAAGGCTTGTCATCTGTCTATGTGACTGTTCCAAGAAGTCCCATTCTTTATCCTGTAATTGGAGAAAAAGGCTTGTCATTCCTCTTTATGATGCAAATGGAGCATACACTTGTATGGTGCTTTTGTCAAGGACTGAATTGAGGCTTTACTTTGAATCTCCTGTCTGGTTTCTGTATCAAGATCAGATTCCATGCTGTGTAGAGTGGGAACCATTGTCATTTTGCTATAATAAAGATATCTCTGTGAAGGAAAATGTGAGTGAGTGTGCAAGTTTGGAAATTCTATGAGGAAGGTTTACACCTTTGAGGATGGGGTTCTATATTTCCTTATTCTGTTGGAGGGATTGTTTTTTAGCTAAAGCTGATGCTCAGATAGTTGACTATATGTTTTTTGGAAATTCCATTAAGTGAAATGCATAACCAGTGGAAGAGAATTGGAAGTGTTGAGGATGTAGAGAGCTTGTAGGTCTTTCAATGTCAATATTTTGGAGATCCAGAGTGTCATTACTTCTAAGTTTTGGCAGCAATTGCAATTCTTTCAAGCACGAGTGTCAAGGTAGGATTGATGGATAATTAACGAAGTAATGTGCTGCACATTACTTATATCTTAGGAAGGTTCCTTATACATTTCTTTGTGACCGCCACCAACTATGAAAAACCTCCATTAATACAATTTGACCATTATTTTGGGAAACAGAGATTGCTTCCCAATCTTTTACATCACTACACAGCTCTGTAGCTCATGCCTCCCCTCCTTTACCCCCAAAAGGTTGTCACTGCCTCCTGCTTTGTGCATAGTTCCCCCTTGTTCTAGCAAGCAAATTTTATTGGGGTATATTATGCACATTTAGTGACCAAATAATCTGTTACTATATTGCACATCGCAATATCTGTTTGGATCTTTGGGGGAAAAACACTTTGGAGAAGTGGTAAGGACTCACCTGCGACGGCAGATGGATTTGCCCCCCTTCTTAATCCCTCTTGCTTGGGCTTATTTACCTTCACAGGTAGTATTCCAAAAAAAAAAAAAAAAGAAATGATTTGGACTTCTAGGATTGTGTCTAGTGTCTACTTTCAAGGAAGTGAACATAATCATTATCGGGTAATGTCTTTGGTTACAGTGGAATAAAGCAAAATGCCTCAACAAACTATCCTTTGTTTCTTTTATTATTAGGCAGTAGGCGGTCAACATCTGTCAAATGTACGTCTAGTAGCTTTTCGACAATTGAACAGTGGGGATAAGGCTTCATAAGTTTAAATCCTTCTTAGGTTAACATAGATGATACAATACAGGTAATTGTTTGGCTACTTTTGCATTGTCACTCAGTTTTGGTCCTGCGGGTAGTCCTTGTGAGAAATTGGCGTTACATGCATTTTATGGATGATTGACGATTTCAGCAGGTTGAACTTTTACAAACCTACTCCTCATTTGAATACTATTTTGTGTCATGTTTCAGTTTTCTTGGGGTTGCTTCTACCTCTGCAACAATAATCTTGCTTCAAAACTCACCCCTTCATAACTAGGATTATCCCACTTCAAATATCATGCTTTTCAAACCAAGGTCCAACAGGGAAAAAAAAGAAGAAGAAGAAATCGTCAATTCAATCCCTCAAACTCCCCCTAACCCCTCAAACTCCCCAAAAGGCTAAACCGGTGACCTTTTTGCGTGATTCTGCAGGAGGACCATGATAGGATTCGGGATCTAACACAGCAGCTGGCCATGGAGAGAAAGCGGGCTGCGACATACAAAAGGCATCTCGAGATGCTGTTTGAACACATTGAGGAGCACAACCAGAGTCTTTCAAAGAAGGTGCAGGATATTGTAGACAGTGTCAGAGAGTTCGAGTCCAAAGAGAAAGAAATCCGTAGATAGTATTTAGCATTCCCTTTCTTCTGCATCTGTAGCGGTACTCCGAAGAAGCAATGTGGAAAGAGGTGTGCGATGTGTGCAGATTTCTGTTATTGTTTGTGAGTAATTCTGTTTTCTTGTTTAACCACATTTTTTCAGAACAGGGTTAATAGTCATTTTTACAACACGGGCAGTTTGGGATGCTTCTGAATCATCTGAACTTGTGATTTGTAATATTGAGCTTCCCATTTTTGTCCTGTTTAATAGAAAAATGCAAGATTTGTAATTCTTATCAATAACTGCTGAATTCTGAGTCTATGAGAGCTTGATTTGTTTAATGCGGTAGATTTTTCACTGGAAGCTGCAAAACTTCTGTTGGTAGAAGCTGTCATTGGTGAAGAATCTATTGCCGTCTGTAGTGTTGCATCCAGAAATCTCAAATACTGATTTTTGATTTTTTAGCTCCCTATAATTTTGTAAATACGAGTTAATTTGTACCTGTGTCCATATAAAAATTCTAACGATATCTTTATCGAACTTTGAATATCTTTTCGTACGATGGTTACTTGAGATGTTCATCAATTTGAGTTGATATTGTAAATTTTCCTGTTACCAAGCCTGTCATTGTAGTTTTTCCACATCTTACGCCATGGTTGAGTTTGAATTCTAACCCCCCTCCCCAATCTCGTTTCCCAATTCTCAAAAGAACAAAGCAAAAAAGATTATTCTCTCATACAAGTCAATGAGACGTGGGATATTGTCTGGAGAGTGCCTATTTCACAGCGAATTAAAACATTCAGTTGGTTGGCTTTACATGACGGAGTTCTTACCTGTTCCAATTGGGTTATCAGACATTTATTTGTTGATCCTTCCTGTAGTTTTTGCGGTGTCAGTGGGGACTCGATGCATATTATTCAAGATTGCAAATTTGTGTGGAATAATTTGGGTGCACCTAGCCATTTGTGGAGCAAGTGATTCACTGCTGATTCCAGCCATAATCAGGAAGATTGGGTTATGAAATGTTCAATCTGTGACCATTTGGTGGCGGATTGCTAGGGTGTGTTATTGACGACGAGGAGGAGGATCCCTAGTTCCCCCATTAATTTCCTGTTGCTCAGGTTTCAAAACTACGCGTGCCATGCAGAGAGAAAATCTGTCTTCTGTGATCAGTAAGGTCGAGAAGTTTATTACCTGGATGCCGCCTGATGATGGCTGGTTTGCACTCGACACTGACAATGCCTTCTGGGGAAATCTGACCAGAGCTGGTGGCGGCGGCTTGTCACGAGATAGCCTGGGTTGCATGGTGTGGGGTTTTCATGGACCATATGTGGTGTGTACTGCACCTAGGATTGAGGGACTAGTGCTGAAAAAAGAGGGCTTATCATGGCTAGGCAAGATCAAGCTAGGAGGTTACTCGTTTGTGTTGACTCGTTGTTATTTGTTAAGTGCAAGCTAGATGAACAAAGAAACCCCGAGCAATCATCCTCGTTTCTCCATCGGTTCAAAGAATGTAAGAAGCTATTGAAGACGGGGGATTGGGTTACGTCGTCGGCATTCAACATTGCTACAGACAAGTTATTGAACTATGCTTATTTAACTCTTAAAATTGTCCTCGCTTTAGAATAGGAGCTGGCGAAATGTTTCCAGTTTAAGAGTTAACTTAAGGCAATGTTAACAAAAACGACCCGGCGACTGACCTGCTTTATTAAATGGGTCAACGGTTCAATCGGTCGGACCCGTAAAATCGGGTTGGACCGGTTGACCCGTTCTATTGTTGAACCGCGCTGGACCGTTCAAACCCGGTAAACTTTAGAGTAAGCTTATTTGTGTCCTATTGATATGAAAATTTATTTTTAAAAAGTATTTCAAATTCTATTTTAGAAAATATATCCCTAGTATTAGAACTAACTTTATAAAAACATAAATCAACACAAGTTGGGTCAGGATGAATTATCCTTCCAAAAAAAGATAAAATTTATTTAAAAACATATGATAATTATTACGATTAATTAGGGTTGAAATTAAAAGCTTCCTAATTAAAAATTCGTGAAAATTTTCATACATGAACTATATTTTTCATGTCAAATACTAATTCAGTTTAGATAAATCGACAATCATAAATTAGGGATGGAAATTTAAGTGATGGAATGGATAGATGAGGATCAAAAGTCAAAACTATGAACTTTGGCACTTAGTGTGTTGTAGAAGTAGGAGTGCAACACCACATTCACATGTAGGGTTTTTTTTTTCCTTTTTTTTTTCCGGATGTTGTTTGAGGACTTTGTTCAATTCCTGGCCGTGTTGACCACTTAAAATATTTTTACATGTGGAAATTACTTCAGTATATATCTAAAATTCTTAATTTCTAACCTTTAAAAAAATATGTTAGAAGAGTTTTGTCACTGTAAAATTGTTATGTTCATGTAATAATATATCTTAAAAAAATATTATTCATATAATATATCTCTGTCGTTATATAGAGTTGATATTGTTAGTAGTTTGGTTGCTAATACTACCAAAGTAGCCAATATTATTATTATTTTCTTTCTTTCTTCAACACAAATATGAAATACTAGAAATGTTAGATATAGTTACTACAAGAGATGTTGTATCCATACACGATTAAAATCGTCTCCTTCTACTCTTATGTCTGTGACAGGGTCTATCCGCCACGTTTAAGGTAAGCGTGAATAAGGTATAAGTGAGAAAAAATTCACCACGCTTGATAAGCGTAGCAGATTGTGCAGTACCCACACTTATATCTGTGGAAGACTGCATCATCTACCACGCTTATAGGTGTAGATAGATTTTCTACGCTTGTATCCATGGCTAGGGCCCTGTTAAGCAAAATTGGCGGTTCAAGTAGCGGATAGCGGTTCAGGTAGCGGATAGTTGTTTAGGCAGCGGATAGCGTTTCTAATTTAGCTATTAGCAGATAGTTGTTTAGATGAGCAGTTAAAATAAATGTGTTCGGTAAATTTAGCTATTGGGTTAGCTGATTAATGTAAATTGACATAAAAGAATATAGATAATTTTCAAATATAAAATTTCGTAAGGATATTTTTTGGCAAAAAAATATGAAACGCTACTTTTAAATGCCAAACATTAATACTATTAACTTTTCAGAAACGCTGTTTAAAACCCTAAACGCTACTTGAAACGCCAGTCAAAACACTATATTACCAAACACTAAAAATTACTTGATGAGTGTATAGACTTAATCAAAACGCTAAACGCTACTCAAAACGCTGTTGTTGAACACGCCCTAGATCACCCTTTAAATGAAGAATCATTCTCACCACTCTTTCACTTATAAGTGTGGCATTATGTGTTCGATAGCTAACTTTCAAATGATTTAAATAGATAACTAATTTTGGTGGGAAAGTCTTTATATAAAAAAAATAATGTCATTCCGGCCAAAAAAAAAGTAATTGTTTTAAAAAATGCAAATAGTTTATATTTAATACAATGCATTATATATATATATATATA
>JACYFF010031958.1:5189064-5200004 GCA_017589665.1 Selenicereus undatus | reverse complement strand
CCCCCCCCCCCTCAAACTGGAAGGGTGAGGAACCATTACAAGTTTGCTCAAGATATGATTCTGTTGAGATGAAGGCAAAATCTTGGTCAAGATGTCAGCAAGTTGCTGATTAGTTGGCATGTAGGAGAGCTGTAGTAATCCTTCAAGTATCTTCTCTCTTGTGAAATGGCAATCCATTTCGATGTGTTTAGTTCTTTCGTGGAAGACATGGTTCTTGCCAATGTGAATGGCAGACTGGTTGTCACAGTGGAGGATCACAGGTCTGAGGGAAGAAACTCCAAGCTCTTCAAGCAATCTGACTATCCAAGTGACTTCAGCAGCAGCTTGTGACATTGCTCTATATTCGGCTTCTGAAGAAGATCTTGAAACAATACTTTGCTTCTTGCTTTTCCAGCTGACAGGAGAGTTGCCAAACAATACTAAAAAACCAGTGACTGATCTTCTTGTAGTGGGACAAGCAGCCCAATCTGAGTCTGAAAAAGCTTGTAATGTTAGCTGGTTACTGTCTTTTAGGAGTATGCCTGCACCAAGTGTGCCTTGTATATATCTGAGAGTATGTTGTAGAGCCTTGAAATGGGATGTTCTGGGATGTTGCATAAATTGGCTTAATGTTTGAGCTGTGTAGGATAGGTCTGGCCTTGTATTGGTTAAAAAATTGAGCTTTCCAACCAATGATCTGTAGGTTAAAGGATCAGGGAGGAGATCTCCTTCTTCATGCTTTAATTTGTAGTTTAAAGGTAATGGAGTGGAGGCTGTTGTTTGTGGCAAGGGTCCACATTCTTTTAGCAATTCTGTGGTGAATTTCTTTTGAGACAGAATGATGCCTTTGGAGGTATGAGTTACTTCTAGACCAAGGAAGTAGTGTAGAGGACCGAGATCTTTAATGCCAAATAGTGCATCCAAATGCTGTTTGAGATGAGTAATTTCAGTAGAATCTGAGCCTGTGATCATTATATCATCAACATAAACTGCAGCAATAGTTATGTTAGTAGAAGATTTGTTAATAAACAATGAGTAATCATACTTGAATTGTTGGTATCCCAAAGATATTAGTGTGTGACTTAGCTTTGAAAACCATTGCCTACTGGCCTGTTTGAGGCCATACAGTGACTTTCTCAGCTTACAAACCTTGTTGTTGGGATTTGGGATGCCTTTTGGAACCTCCATGTAAACTTCTTCATCTAAATCTCCATGAAGAAAGGCATTATTAGCATCTAATTGAAAAAGAGGCCACTGTTTGGAAGCTGCTAATGCAATTATACTGCTTATTGTAGACATTTTTACCACAGGGGAAAAAACCTCTTGATAATCAATCCTGTACTGTTGTGTGAATCCCCTTATAACCAACCTTGCTTTATACCTTTCTAAGGTGCCATCAGATTTGAGCTTTACCTTGTAAACCCATTTGCTACTAATGGCTCTTTTTCCAGCTGGGAGATTAACTGGATCCCATGTTGTTATTGTTTAGAGCTTCAATTTCCTTTTGCATTGCCTGAATCCACTCAGACTTCTTTACTGCCTCTCCATAGCTCTTAGGTTCTGTATACTGTTCAAGTTAAGCATGTAAAGCATGAAACTCTGCAGAAAAGTCATTAATTTGAACCATACCACACAAAAAATCTTGCAAATGAGAAGGTGGTTTGTGAGATCTTGTAGACCTCCTAAGGGGATGAGGAAGAGTTGAAGAGTTTGTAGGGATCTCAGGATGACTAGTGGAAGCTTCAGGAGCATCAGTAAAGGTATTTTCAGAAGCATGCTCAGAACTGTTAGCAGTAACAGATGGAGATGGGATAGGATCACTGATGCAGGAGGTAGAATTATTAGGTTGATTGTTGAAAGTTGTATCAGGTATATAATCACATATTGTGGGTAAGGGTATGTCTGAAGTATGAGGCATGGAATGATAGGGAAATATTTTCTCATGAAACACAACATCCCTTGAAACAATTACTTTCTTTTCCTTAAGATCATACAACTTGTAAGCCTTTTGGCTGAATGGATACCCTATGAAGATGCAAGGGTTGGCTCGAGACTGTAGCTTGTTTCTATTCCTTTTCAAAGTTGCAGCATAACACAAACAACCAAAGGATCTTAAGTGGAGGTAATTAGGTTTAGAATTGTACAGAAGTTCAAAAGGGGTTAGGTTATTGAGAGCATATGAGGGCATTCTGTTAATCAAATATACTGTTGTTAAAAGAGCATCTCCCCAAAACTTATTTGGAACATTTGATTGAAAAATTAAAGCTCTTACTACTTGGAGTAAATGTTGATGTTTTCTTTCAACAATGTCATTCTGCTGCAGTGTATCAACACATGTAGTTTGGTGCACAAGTCCTCTGGTTTTGTAAAATTCTAATGCCTCAGAGTCCTTAAACTCCATTCCATTATCTGTTCTGATTATCTTAACATTTGCATCATACTGTTTTTCAGCATAAACCACAAAGGCTTTGACTAAAGGGAAAGCAGAGCTCTTGCTTGCCATTAAATGTACTCATGTAGCTCTAGATTTATCATCTACAATTGTTAGAAAATATGAAAATCCATCATGGGTTTTATAGGGGCAGGGACCCCAAATATCAATATGTAATCTCAAAACAATTCTTAGCTTTATTCACACTCAAGGGGAAAGGTTGTCTATGTAGTTTGGTCATAGGGCAAATTTGACACACTCCATGTTTTCTATCATTACAAGAAAATGGAACTATACTCTTAAGCTGTTCAAAAGGTAAATGTCCTAGTCTATGATGCCAAAGCTCATAACTAGTTAGACAAGCAACAGAAAAGGGACTTGCTTTTCCTAGAACAGGTACTGCCAGACTGCTTTGCTGAGCTTCAGATTCTTTGTATAAATTGAAATCTAAATCTAATACCCCAAAAATCTCGACACCAAGCGGGGTGTGAGGGGTTTGATGCAGCAACCTTACTTTTGAATTGTAAAATTAACAGAAAAATTGGTTCCGATTGATCCTAAATTTAAAAACCGTACCGTAGATTACCTATTATTCCACAAAAACGGAATAGAGAAAATTTAAAGAGCCATTTTGCTTTAATCCGTATAATCCAAGCTGAAAAAATAGTCTAAACTTACCATTTTCAGCCATCCAGATTTGGGGCATAATTGTCATGCATGGTTTCATCCCAGTGCATTGTTTTATGGTTAAATTTGAACTAAGTCATGTTGGCTGTAATCGTAATCATGTCTCTTCACAGTTTATTCAAAGAAGATTCTTGATGTCAATTAATTCAATTAGTAAAGTCTTTCAAAATTATTACCAAAGTACTCAATTTAAATCCTGTCTATATTAACATTTGTATCTCTCCTTACACCAAAAAGAGAATCTCAATAAAAGATTCAATGTCACATAAATATTTGGTAGAGAGTTTGGCCGGTCTAAATGAATTCAAGTTTGGGTCAAACTTGTATGGTAATCTTATTCCATTTTTTCTTGAGTAGAATTTAATTTTGAATAATTTGGGTCGGGTAATCAAATTAAGGTAGAGTTTTCTAGGTCTAAGTGTCTAATACTTGGTCATGCTCTTGTTAATCCATCATTAGTATCTAGGTTAGAGCATAAAAGACTCAAATATCTGCCAACTTTTCGGATAATTTGCTTAATTAATTTATATTAGGTGCAATTAGGATCTGATAAAAAACTGGATCAGGTTTATCGCTTTCATCATGATGCACATGTCATAGTTCTACAACTGTTCCCCCCCCCCCCCCCTGCAGTATTTTTTTAGACGATTTTAGTTCAATCGTGCTCACAAATGACATCAGTACATCTCACCCCTTTTTTTAAAAAAATTTCCAGAAGAATAACAACATATACTCAATATGGGTTCTACAGTAATGAGATTTAAACATATAAGTAGGTTTACCTTTACAAACAAGGTTAGTGATATATGTCTTGCTGCAAGATACTCTTAAGTGTCTTACCTCATCCTAATTAACATATTTTATAATTTAAAATCACAAATTTTTCAATAATTACTCTTAGTTATGAATTGCTAACCTTAAATATTTGTCGGCTAGGCCGATAAAATATTAAATAATAAACTAACCGCATCAACCCTATCCGCAAGTATATATGGTACGCGTATTTTAGAAATCTGATAAATTATGGATAAAAAGATAATTTTATATAATTTATAAATTGTAACATGTTTCTGCTATTCGATCCTATCATTTTTTTCAATTTAAAAACATAATAGTATGATTTTTAAGCCAAAACAAGACACTTATAAAGTGTCTTGTAGTAAGACACTTATTATTTTGCTTACAAACAATAAGGCAGATTCCAAGTGAATCATAATGTGAATTTTTAAACTAATTTCTGTGTCCGTACTTATGCACGATTGTCTAACGAATAAAATCAATAAAAATGAATATTAGATTTTAAAATAAAATTTATACTATAGAAATACTCAATCCAAATAACAATGTAGAAATATTAAACATTACAAATGATCTCATGTTATGGAGGGGCTTTTTTTTTTGGTTATCTTATTCCGGGTATTTAAAAGATAAAAATCAATAAAATCAAATAATGGCATAAAAATATAAATTTAAAAAAAACTTATATATGATTGGAAAATAGTCAATAGTTGTTTTTCTAAATAAACTTCAAATCAAAGATATATTTAGTTGAAACTTGAGAAGTTTTAAAATATTTAGCTCACAAAAAAAAAACCTTAGATTTAGCTGACATAGAACAATGTAAATGTAAAATCATAATCTAATGAGCATTGTCGATGAAAAAAAAATTGTGGACGAAAAAGCCCTCAGACTTATACATCTACTAGAACTATTCCCCTTGCGATGCAAAGATTGAGTTAGACAATATGTCAATGTCTGAAATTATAAGTACTTCATGAACAATATTGTTTTCATCATTTAGACTTATTTTATTAGTTGAATAATATTTGTATCTATTGAATGTTTGAGTTTTACGCCTGTGTTACTGTGGTATATGCAAGTAAATGTTTATTAATCATATTTCTAAGAAACTGATTAAAAAGAAGGTAAAAGATCATGTGAAGTATATAAACAAAAATTGAAAAAATGAATTGTACACATGATAAAAGACACAAAATGAATTAACAGCAACAATAAACCTCTCAATGTGGGTCCCGTTTTCGAGGGATCTGGGGAGATCCAAATGTAGACAACCTTACATCTGCCGGCATCCCTACCCATAGAGAGGCTGATTCCAAGAGATCCACAAAAACAAGATTTTGTGAAAACATTTTATAGAAGAAGTACTAATTAATATGCTAACCAATAAAATTATGACACTTGGCAAAAATATGTAAATTCACTTACTTTTATATATAGTTGTATAGTTGAGGAACCAAAAAAAAAAAAAAAAACCTTTTTTACACCTCATCTGAAAGTATGTCCCCACTACTAAGCAATAGTAGCTCTTGCGATCTATATAGCTAAATGAGCTCTTACAAGATAGATTATACATTTTAAAAAATCTCGTAATAAAGCACCAAACCTCAATTCATCAAGAAATATTAAGCACGTAATATCCTATATGAAAAGGGTGAGAATATGGGGTGGGCGGGGGGGGGGGAATACAGAGAGAAGAGACGGGATCACTTCCAACTAGTCATGGTTGGTTTGTTAGGTCTTTTCTAAGACAAGGAGTTCAATAGGTGGCCTATATTTACCATGGTAACATACTGGACACACGTTCTTGCTCCCCCCCAACTCAACCGAGAGCTTGCTCATTTCAACAGCATGAGATAGCTGAAAATTTAGTGATAAACAACAACGAACAATAAGCATTTGTAAATGTGTGCAAAAGGGCAGTTGGAGCTACCAATAAGTGAGAAAGGGTAGAAAGTAATGATAAGCAGTATTTTACCACCGGTGAAACGAACAGGCCCCAAATATATTACAAGTGTTTTCATATGTTCAAAATATATGACCTACTTTTCCGGAGAAATATAAATAAGTCATGAATAAAACATTATCGCACACAAAGAAAATATTCAAGAAAGCTTTTGCCCAAAAAAAAATAATCATTTATGAAAATTACAAATGATGAATGTAAATTATCAGAGACATGGGAGAGCCGTGAACTGATATAAATTATTTAAAATTATGTAAAAAAAGAGTTCTTAAAAAATTTTAACTGTTTACATATAAAAGTTAACTGATCGTAATGAATTCCTCCAATGTTTAAAAATGAGATATCATTATATAAATTTTTGGATCCACCAACACATTTTGGTTCAAGTAGTTTGACACTTGCTCCCTTTACGTAAGGTCTTGGGTTCAAATCTTGTTAATTGAGAAAATTTATAATGAGAGAACTCTACCTCTTATTTGGGTCAACAGTAGCTCAGCTCCAGGGAAATGGAGGCGGTACAAGATCAAAAAGTACAAATTCTTGGATCTGCCTTTAATTACATTCTAAAAAACCTTGTATGCAATCATTAATATAGTTTAACTTGGAAGAAACTTTTTTTAATATCATAACTTAGAAGAAACTTTAGATGAATGAAATTGGAAATATGATTAATTTAGAAGAAAGTCTTACAAAAAAATGCGGGTTATAAGCCTTAATCAAATAAAATTGTACCAAATCTTTCATAGTGGGAAATGAACTGATATCGTGCCAAAAATCAATTCGCTAGGTCTCAATCAAATATTCGCAGTTGTGTATAATAACTAGTGTTGACAAAAATGTGTCCGATTCGAATATCTGAATTTGTCCAACCCTTAAAAAATCGGGTATGGTCATAAATATTTTGTTCGAATTTTAAATCCAGCCCTAACATTTTTCATATTTCTATTATTCGAATCTGATTTTGACCCGAATTTAACATCGCCCGAATTGTCCGATCCGAAAAAAACTAAGTATCGCACATCAATTTCTTGTCTGAGTTTTGATATTATCCGCTTTATCCGACCCGAACCTAAAATTTTGTCAGCGTTAATAATAACCCATCTAATTAAAACCCAAAGGTTGTTATTGTTGATTCACTGCCATGGCAATTCGAAGAGGAAAAACAGAAGGAGGGACAGAGAGAGAGAGAGTTTGTTCGTGTTTAATGACTGATTGTTTTACTACAAGGAGATTAACTGAATTATTACAAACTGAGATATGTGTATATATACAGCAGTCAATTTTTCTAACTAACTTCCTATAATTAAGGCAACTAACTTATAGTAATTTTTGATTAATCATATAATCTCATCACCCCCCCCCCCCTCAAACTGGAAGGGTGAGGAACCATTACAAGTTTGCTCAAGATATGATTCTGTTGAGATGAAGGCAAAATCTTGGTCAAGATGTCAGCAAGTTGCTGATTAGTTGGCATGTAGGAGAGCTGTAGTAATCCTTCAAGTATCTTCTCTCTTGTGAAATGGCAATCCATTTCGATGTGTTTAGTTCTTTCGTGGAAGACATGGTTCTTGCCAATGTGAATGGCAGACTGGTTGTCACAGTGGAGGATCACAGGTCTGAGGGAAGAAACTCCAAGCTCTTCAAGCAATCTGACTATCCAAGTGACTTCAGCAGCAGCTTGTGACATTGCTCTATATTCGGCTTCTGAAGAAGATCTTGAAACAATACTTTGCTTCTTGCTTTTCCAGCTGACAGGAGAGTTGCCAAACAATACTAAAAAACCAGTGACTGATCTTCTTGTAGTGGGACAAGCAGCCCAATCTGAGTCTGAAAAAGCTTGTAATGTTAGCTGGTTACTGTCTTTTAGGAGTATGCCTGCACCAAGTGTGCCTTGTATATATCTGAGAGTATGTTGTAGAGCCTTGAAATGGGATGTTCTGGGATGTTGCATAAATTGGCTTAATGTTTGAGCTGTGTAGGATAGGTCTGGCCTTGTATTGGTTAAAAAATTGAGCTTTCCAACCAATGATCTGTAGGTTAAAGGATCAGGGAGGAGATCTCCTTCTTCATGCTTTAATTTGTAGTTTAAAGGTAATGGAGTGGAGGCTGTTGTTTGTGGCAAGGGTCCACATTCTTTTAGCAATTCTGTGGTGAATTTCTTTTGAGACAGAATGATGCCTTTGGAGGTATGAGTTACTTCTAGACCAAGGAAGTAGTGTAGAGGACCGAGATCTTTAATGCCAAATAGTGCATCCAAATGCTGTTTGAGATGAGTAATTTCAGTAGAATCTGAGCCTGTGATCATTATATCATCAACATAAACTGCAGCAATAGTTATGTTAGTAGAAGATTTGTTAATAAACAATGAGTAATCATACTTGAATTGTTGGTATCCCAAAGATATTAGTGTGTGACTTAGCTTTGAAAACCATTGCCTACTGGCCTGTTTGAGGCCATACAGTGACTTTCTCAGCTTACAAACCTTGTTGTTGGGATTTGGGATGCCTTTTGGAACCTCCATGTAAACTTCTTCATCTAAATCTCCATGAAGAAAGGCATTATTAGCATCTAATTGAAAAAGAGGCCACTGTTTGGAAGCTGCTAATGCAATTATACTGCTTATTGTAGACATTTTTACCACAGGGGAAAAAACCTCTTGATAATCAATCCTGTACTGTTGTGTGAATCCCCTTATAACCAACCTTGCTTTATACCTTTCTAAGGTGCCATCAGATTTGAGCTTTACCTTGTAAACCCATTTGCTACTAATGGCTCTTTTTCCAGCTGGGAGATTAACTGGATCCCATGTTGTTATTGTTTAGAGCTTCAATTTCCTTTTGCATTGCCTGAATCCACTCAGACTTCTTTACTGCCTCTCCATAGCTCTTAGGTTCTGTATACTGTTCAAGTTAAGCATGTAAAGCATGAAACTCTGCAGAAAAGTCATTAATTTGAACCATACCACACAAAAAATCTTGCAAATGAGAAGGTGGTTTGTGAGATCTTGTAGACCTCCTAAGGGGATGAGGAAGAGTTGAAGAGTTTGTAGGGATCTCAGGATGACTAGTGGAAGCTTCAGGAGCATCAGTAAAGGTATTTTCAGAAGCATGCTCAGAACTGTTAGCAGTAACAGATGGAGATGGGATAGGATCACTGATGCAGGAGGTAGAATTATTAGGTTGATTGTTGAAAGTTGTATCAGGTATATAATCACATATTGTGGGTAAGGGTATGTCTGAAGTATGAGGCATGGAATGATAGGGAAATATTTTCTCATGAAACACAACATCCCTTGAAACAATTACTTTCTTTTCCTTAAGATCATACAACTTGTAAGCCTTTTGGCTGAATGGATACCCTATGAAGATGCAAGGGTTGGCTCGAGACTGTAGCTTGTTTCTATTCCTTTTCAAAGTTGCAGCATAACACAAACAACCAAAGGATCTTAAGTGGAGGTAATTAGGTTTAGAATTGTACAGAAGTTCAAAAGGGGTTAGGTTATTGAGAGCATATGAGGGCATTCTGTTAATCAAATATACTGTTGTTAAAAGAGCATCTCCCCAAAACTTATTTGGAACATTTGATTGAAAAATTAAAGCTCTTACTACTTGGAGTAAATGTTGATGTTTTCTTTCAACAATGTCATTCTGCTGCAGTGTATCAACACATGTAGTTTGGTGCACAAGTCCTCTGGTTTTGTAAAATTCTAATGCCTCAGAGTCCTTAAACTCCATTCCATTATCTGTTCTGATTATCTTAACATTTGCATCATACTGTTTTTCAGCATAAACCACAAAGGCTTTGACTAAAGGGAAAGCAGAGCTCTTGCTTGCCATTAAATGTACTCATGTAGCTCTAGATTTATCATCTACAATTGTTAGAAAATATGAAAATCCATCATGGGTTTTATAGGGGCAGGGACCCCAAATATCAATATGTAATCTCAAAACAATTCTTAGCTTTATTCACACTCAAGGGGAAAGGTTGTCTATGTAGTTTGGTCATAGGGCAAATTTGACACACTCCATGTTTTCTATCATTACAAGAAAATGGAACTATACTCTTAAGCTGTTCAAAAGGTAAATGTCCTAGTCTATGATGCCAAAGCTCATAACTAGTTAGACAAGCAACAGAAAAGGGACTTGCTTTTCCTAGAACAGGTACTGCCAGACTGCTTTGCTGAGCTTCAGATTCTTTGTATAAATTGAAATCTAAATCTAATACCCCAAAAATCTCGACACCAAGCGGGGTGTGAGGGGTTTGATGCAGCAACCTTACTTTTGAATTGTAAAATTAACAGAAAAATTGGTTCCGATTGATCCTAAATTTAAAAACCGTACCGTAGATTACCTATTATTCCACAAAAACGGAATAGAGAAAATTTAAAGAGCCATTTTGCTTTAATCCGTATAATCCAAGCTGAAAAAATAGTCTAAACTTACCATTTTCAGCCATCCAGATTTGGGGCATAATTGTCATGCATGGTTTCATCCCAGTGCATTGTTTTATGGTTAAATTTGAACTAAGTCATGTTGGCTGTAATCGTAATCATGTCTCTTCACAGTTTATTCAAAGAAGATTCTTGATGTCAATTAATTCAATTAGTAAAGTCTTTCAAAATTATTACCAAAGTACTCAATTTAAATCCTGTCTATATTAACATTTGTATCTCTCCTTACACCAAAAAGAGAATCTCAATAAAAGATTCAATGTCACATAAATATTTGGTAGAGAGTTTGGCCGGTCTAAATGAATTCAAGTTTGGGTCAAACTTGTATGGTAATCTTATTCCATTTTTTCTTGAGTAGAATTTAATTTTGAATAATTTGGGTCGGGTAATCAAATTAAGGTAGAGTTTTCTAGGTCTAAGTGTCTAATACTTGGTCATGCTCTTGTTAATCCATCATTAGTATCTAGGTTAGAGCATAAAAGACTCAAATATCTGCCAACTTTTCGGATAATTTGCTTAATTAATTTATATTAGGTGCAATTAGGATCTGATAAAAAACTGGATCAGGTTTATCGCTTTCATCATGATGCACATGTCATAGTTCTACAACTGTTCCCCCCCCCCCCCCC
>JACYFF010031958.1:5162933-5186008 GCA_017589665.1 Selenicereus undatus | reverse complement strand
AGAGGTCAATGGTTAGTAAGCAAAAGTTTGATGAATGATAACAGACCATCCATGGCTCACTATCCAACCAATAACTACTTCGATCACTAGTTCTCTCTTTGTCAAGGCGTTTGTCATGCTACTTAAGCATGTGTCCATATTAGCAAAAATATATTAAAACAATATAAATAACAAATAAACACACACACACACACACACATATATATACACATATACATATACATACATACATACATACATACATACATATATATGTGTGTGTGTGTGTATGGGGCAAGTGAGAGCACGCACTCATTTTTTTGGGTGCAAAAGGGGGGCTAAGCCCCATCAATGAATATTATTACTTCACGTTTCTAGGCCAAGCGGCTCCTACAAGATCTGCCTATAATACATCCAATATCTCCTTCGACTGAGAGTCAAAGTTCATTGTCCCTACTTCGCTATCAATTCCTAGATTTATTACTCTGTTTGCAACCTAATTGGCTTCCCTGTAGCAGTGGGATACCTTGACCTCCCAGTCGTCCCTTGCAATCAGTTGTTTGCATTGTGTGATAAGCGGTTTATCAATAGGATTCCATGATCCGTTTCCTCGTAGCATTCCCACCAACAACAATAACAACAATAAACTCCCAGTGTGGGTCCCGCTTTCACGGGGTATGGGGAGATCCAGCTGTAGGCAACCTTACCTCTACTAGTATTCCTACCCATAGAGAGGTTGATTCCATAAGACCCAAAAAAACAGTTTAGATAAAAAGTTTATAGAAAAAACAATTGCGAAAAACCATTTACGGCGAAAACGGAAGGGGGAGGAGAAAAAGGGAGGGGGGGAAGCAAATAAAGAAGAAGTAGGAGTAGAGACATACCTGAACAAACCAGGGGCGTTTAATGTCGTCGCATCTCAGAAAGCACGACCTGCAGACAAGCACACCAAAAACCCTACCTGCCCTACACCGCCTAGGCTACTGCCCCCTACGGAGGCGGTCCCCTACAATCCGAAACCTTAATCCTGTCCCTCCACAACCTCCTATCATGAGCCATGTCCTCCGAAAGACCGACAACTCTCATGTCCTCTCTAACCACTTCCATTAGGCTCTTCTTCGGTCTACCCCTCCCTCTCTTACCCTCGAGAGGGTGAATCACCTCGCACCTTCTCACTGGGGCGGCCACACTTCTCTTCTTCACGTGGCCGAACCATCTAAGCCTTGATTCCCTCATCTTCTCCTCTATGGGGGCCACTCCAGCTAAACCCCTGATTACGACATTCCTAATTCTGTCCAATCTCGTAAAACCACACATCCACCTGGCTATTCTCATCTCAGCTACCATCAACCGTTGGACTTGCGTCTTCTTTAGAGGCCAACACTCCTCGTAGCATTCCCACCACAATCATTAAATCCACCTGAAGCCAAATCTTCTTCAGCCCCAAGTCTACAGCCATTTTCAAGTCAAGCACCGCTCTGAGCTCTACCTTGATAGAAGTACACATCCCAAAGTTTTTAGTGAATCCTTTAATCCACTCTCCTTGTTATCCCCGAAGTACTTCACCCCTTGGAGCAATTCCTGGGTTGCCCTTCGATGCCCCATCAGTGTTCAAAAGAGCCCATCCATCCCGGGGGCTCCCCATCTTACGAGAGCCTCATTCTTTCCAAATTTGGTTGAGTGCAAAAGGGTTATCTAACCCTAACGCATGCTCATATGATTAAAATCTATCTTTCTGTATCATTTCTCTCCATATCTACTCCGCGCATTAAAGACTCCCCTCTTGCCCTTCCAAGCTCATCTAAATTTTTCAATTTATTTTTTCTTAACCCAATAATCCTAATAGATATGGGATCCAATTCGTTATCTATTTTGAACATTTTTGCCATTAATTCAATTTTCAATCACTAAATCGTTCCATTTTTATAATTTTTAGTATGTTGTGGGGATATTTTTCTCTAAACCAACAACATAATCAACCAACATATACAGCCAACACAGGTAGATTAAGTTTGACCTCGACATTTCAATCGCATTCCACGCCCTCTACCTGGTCAACTTGAGGTCACACCATAGGCCTCGGAGAAGCTCCGATCGACAACCTCACTGAGAAAGGTATTGTAAAGGCTTTTCCTTACTCTGCCACTCGTTGTTTCACTCTTTGTACCTTAGTTGATCTTTCTTATTGATCTGCTTACATGTAGTTTCCCCTCTTATTTAATAATTGATACCAGCTATAATTTTTTGTACAAGGGTAAAAGAGAGATAATACCAATGTTAAGCGCCTTTTCTCACAAAACGACGCCCAAGTCCCAACTACATCCTCAACTAAAATTGTACTAAGAAATGGTGAAAAATATATATCATATGAAAATGAATCGGTGATGGAATTACCAAATTTAGACAGTCAGTCGGTTGTCATGTTTGCCTCTCTGAACGCATGATTGGTGACGATTTGAATGCCTTGATTTCTCCATACTTGGATATCCTTAATAATATAATAGATCTATCAAGGAATGTGAATCTTCCCTTCTATAGCATGGATGACTATCTTGTTGTTACCTTCCACAATTAAGTAGTCGAACCCCGCTTGAATTGCCAAGTTTAGCCCATCTGTAATGCTCTAGCCTCTGCCACTAATATTGAAGTGCTACCGTAGTATGTTGTTCCTGCCTTGAGTAATTTGTCGGTCCAATCTCGGATGATGAATCCTCCTAAGGAATTATTGAGTGATTCATCGAAATTAAGTTTAACGAACCCAGGAGGAGGGTGTACCACCTCACAAGATGAATTGAGGTGGAAGTGGGAGAAGAAGCCCCCCTTAAAAAAGTATCAACTGACATATAAGTTCGAATTCTCCATTCTGCATTTGTTTTTTTTTTTCCCGTATTAGGCAAACATGGGGATTGAAAATTTCATTTGTAAATATCGTTACATTCCTAGATTTCCAAATGCCCCATAATAGGAAAGAAAACTTTTGTTTTAACTTTGGATTATGAGATGCCTGAATCCAACTCAAGCTTTGTGATAGTTCTTTGCATCTTGCAAGAGAAACATTGAGTGGAAGCCAATGATGTTTGTCGGTAGCTTCCCATACCCTACTGACTATCCGACAGTCTTTAAACAGGTGTTCTTCTGACTCAATGTCACTAAGGCGTATAGGACATACATGATTGATGTTTACTCCCCTTTTCAGAATGGTGCCTCTCAATGGTAGACCTTTATGATAGAGTTGCCATAGGAAAACTTTGATTTTAGGCATAGTATCAATTTTTCAAATCCAATTGAAAGACTATTTAGATGTTTCATGGAATTGGCCATCATGTTCTGCCCATGTAGCTGATCTAGTGGAGAAATCACCTAAGCTATTTAATCCCCAACAGAAGGAATCTTTTGTCTCATGAACGGGTATAGAGATGCCTTGAATTTTCTGAATAATAGGGTGGTTATTGATGATTATCTTAAGGTGTTGGACATGCCATTGTGGCTGTTGCACAATAAAATCACATACTTTAGCATAAGGCTGGGGAATATTTTCTTCATCTATTCCCATTGTCTTTACTAGATTCTTGTTTTCAATCCATTTGTCAAACCAAAAGGAAATTTGGTCTCTTTTTCCTATCTTCTAACATATACATTTCTTAAGAATATCTCTACTTTTTAGAATACTTTTCCATACAAGCGAATCATTGTTCTTTCGTTTGTAGCTAAGAAGATCTAAATTTAATAAATACTTTCCCCTCATAAACTGTACCAGAGGCTAGGTGCATTTGTGAGAACTTTCCAAGCTAGCTTACATTGGAAGGCTTTGTTAACGACTTCAATTTTGCATAACCCTAGGCCACCCATGCTTTTAGGCAAACATATCTTGTCCAAAACCATAAGTAGTAAACCTTTTTCTAAGTTTAATTTTTTTTTCAAGAAGAAGACTCTATTACACTTGTCTAGATATTTACTAGTACCTTGGGGTAGCTCGAAACATTGCATTGTATGAGCCGATAGTGATTCCATATTTGATTGTATTAAAACCATTCAGCCTGCTTTCCAACCCTCTAATTTAGCAGTTGCTTTAGTAATGATTTCTTGAAGTGTTGAACTTGAATGTCGACTTTGGAAAACAAAGCAACCCAAGTGTTTACCTAAGGACTCCCTCCATGGGATATTGAAAATAGCAGTTACCATATGCTTATCTGCAGGAGAGGCATTACAAGAAAAGGTCATAACCAACTTATGGTAATTAATTAGTTGCCTTGAGGTCGAACAAAAGGTATCGAACACACTTTTGAGCTTGCTACAACTGTCTGAATTAGCTTTGCAAAAAATTAGACAATCATCTGCGAAAAGCAAGCATGGAATTTTGATATCCCTGGTACTTATCTCAACTCATATACTCGATTTTGGAGCACTGGATATTGTGTAAAGCATATGATTTAGGGCTTCTATACATAAAATAAATAAGTAGGGGGAGAGTGGATCTCCTTGTCTCATTCCTCTAGTTGGAGTGAATAAACAATGAGGTTCATCATTCACCATTATTGAATATGAGACTGAGCAGATACACTCCTCAACACAAGAGTTCCAAGTTGGGTAGAACCTCATTTCTTGTAGGCATTTGAGAATAAAGTCACATTTAATCCTATCATAAGCTCTTTCCACATCCAACTTGATAGCTACTCGAGCGGTCTTGGTTTTCAAGTCCTTAAACTTATGCATAATTTCATGCGTAAGCAGAATATTATCATGTATCGATATCTCCGGAACAAAGGCACTTTGGAACGGGGAAATTAGTTTGTCAAGAACTGGGCTTAGCCTATTAACCAATATCTTATATATGATTTTATAAATTGTTGAGCATAAGCTGATGGGTCTATAATGACTAGTCTGTGAGGAGCTAGTCATCTTTGGGACAAGTACAATGAACGTATAATTAATTTCCTTCATAATTTTTCCATTCGTAAAAAATTCAAGAATACAGTTGAATTTAGTTTTTGCATTTCTTTTTTTTTTCTAGCAAATTAAGACACATGATATAAAAATATCACTAGGGTCCAGTGATGGATCTGGAATTTTGTAGTTTATTTGGCACTCATAATACTAGAACCAAATATATTGTCACTGGCATCATTATCTTTACCTTTTCCAGATCGTAAAATGGAATTGAATAAATGAATACTTAGATATAATAAAAAATATTCATTTAGAGGTAAATTATGGGGGTGTTTAGTAACAACATTTTTTGGGGGGGAAAGAGCTATTTTGGGTTGTTTATTAGAAAAAGCTAACTTTACCAAACAATTGTTCTACAAAAAACTATTTCAAACAGCTAATACAAATAGCTAGTACAAACAGCTGATAGGTATTTGCCAAAAAGGGCCTAAATAGGTGTTTGGTAAATAACTGTTTGAAACAGGTGTTTAGTAAACAACTGTTTGAAACAGGTGTTTGGTAAACAACTGTTTAACCCCAAATAGCTCATTTTGAAAAAGCTGTTTCCATTAGCCTTTTCAAATAAACTTTTTTATAAAAATAACACATTTGTTCAAGACTTTAAACAAATTATATAACAAACCATTACATTATATTTATATAATATTATTTTATAAAATAGAAATAGTAAAAAAAAAAAAAAACAAGCCACTGATTAATAGTATATAGTATTATAAAGTGTTCCTTAGTAGCATTCAAACCCAGTTAGATCTTGAGGATTAATAAGAGCAAAGATATTTTTTTTATTTTTTTAAGGCAAAAACAAGCCACTGAAGTTGCATTGTCTCTTTCACTGTTTGTATTTTTTTTTTAACCAAGTAGTATATATTTTAGTGTACATTTTCTAATTTCGCTAGTTGTGCTTATTTGATTATCTCACCATGCACTTTTATGAATGTCTAATATTTGATATTTATACTTTAGATTATTCAATATCTCTTTCGATTACCTCAACAATGAGTTTTGGATCGATGCAAAATAGTAATATTTGATACTATATTTTGTATGAATTGAATCTAATGAAGATAAGTCATTATAAACAACAAAAATTTTAAAAAAAAAAGAAAATAACATTATAAAGCATGGACATTATTTACATAAGAACAAATTAAAAAGAAATAAGATAAACGATGAATACAAGTTACATAGAATTTAATAAGAAAATAAAGTTTCATCAATGAAATTTTTCTTCTAATTTTTTTATGTGATCACAAATGAAGTTACTGTGACATCAATTTAATTCTTTTTAAAAAGAAATTGACCAATAAATAAAAAAATATGTTCTATTAAGAAATAATTTAGAGATAAGGATATAAATGAAATTTTACCAAATATCTTTATTAGAAACAGCTAACTTTACCAAATAATTTTTCTACAAACAGTTATTTCAAACAGCTAATACAAACAGCTAACAGCTAATATACAAACAGCTGATAGCTAACAACTAACAGCTATTTACCAAATAAGGCCACAAACGGCTAACAGCTAATACAAACAACTGACAGCTAACAGCTAACAACTATTTGCCAAACAGCCAAACAGGGCCATATATCAAAGAAATCATACACACAACCCTTTAAGCAAATCACGATAATATACTTATATGCAAAACTTTATATTACAATTTGATTGTTTAGTCCACCATCCTCCCAACTCACATGGCTGTGCAGCTTACAATAATCAGATTCTTGGAGACTCATCGGCTTTGATTGGATTTTAAATTCACATGCAGAAAATGATTCATTTCGTGATTTGATTTTTAAAAAAAAAACTCATAAATAGCAAATTCTCAGAACATAAGTTTATACAAGGCCTTAGAGATTAATTTCATGATTTGATTTTTTTTTTTAAATTACGAGAACGAGACAGTACTATTTATCTACAAATCCTCTAAAATTTTGACAAGGGTATTCTCACAAAATTTATAAGATAATTAGTTTTTATTTCGTTACGAGAAAAATGATTTTGTCAATTACAAATGGAAGATGTTCTTTCTAAAAAACGATTTTATAAAATTCATAACAATTCCAAAGATTTACTTTCCAAAAAAAAAAAAAGACAATGTTCAATAACAATAAAACATTATATTATATTACTTTTGTTATTATATTATATTATTAAAACAGTGTCCAATATTATCAAAAAGTATTATATTATAAAAAAATAAATACACCGATTATGACTAATCTATTGTGTTGTGCACCTTGATTTTCAATTTTTACCAAACTTTGGCTATTAATATGTTATATTATAAAGAGACATAGTGACATACACATATATTGACATTATACATTTTATTTACTATAAAAACATACTTAATATTATCAAGAATTAATAAACGATATGTGACTTTTATCATTATTAATTATTTTTTTGTATCTATTTGAGCATAAATATAAATATTAATGTAGAATATTAGAGATCTTTTCTTTTTTTTGTAATAAGGGGAATTATATTACCACATAACATTCCCTGCTAATGCAGGGTAGAGATTACAACTTATGCGCACCGTCACTTACAGAATGTTGTGCCATTTTGTTAATTTGGGGTTGAATTTAGCGAGGTTCTGAAACCTATAAGATACAAGTTGTTTCACTTTGCAAATTATTATATACACCCGGGAGCTTATGCTCCCGGTCCATGTCAGCGCCACGTTATCATGCCATGTCAATCAATTTAATTTTTTTAAAAATAGTGGCAGTTTTTTCCCATGGTAACTGAATTTCTTTCCCATTTCTCTTTTTTTTTATAAAAAAAAATCTAACAGTTTCTTGCTACACTCCCATTGTAATCGTATTTCAATTTTTTTTATTTATTTAAAATTGGCAGTTTATTGCTAGTTTTCCATGTTTCTACTATCTCCTAAATGAGACTTTTAACTTTTATAGGTTTGCGTAATATTTTTTTTTCAAATTCTTCTAGTTATACTTTCAGTTTCTTCCAAATTTCTATCTAATTAAAATAACGAAATCCTTAGTGAATCGACTTTGAGAATATGTGCTAGCTACTTGGTGAACAAAACTAAGTTCTCATCGTGAACATTTCTTAATCCTGTAATGAACAAAGTGTATTTTGTCATCAGTGACCAATTTACCAAGCTCCATTTGTATGGTGAATAACAATGGGTTAGCCAATGAACAACATGAAGTATTGTAGTGAACAAAGTTGGATGACATAATGAATATAGGTTTGTTCATTGAGCTATCAATAGCATGTCACCATCCAATTTAGGTTTGTTAATAAGTTAGTTAAAACAATTAGTCATTTGTTCTTCTTATTGTTGTTGTTCATCTTAGGAAGAAATTAAAGTCTTAAGGTTGTTCATTGTAAAATATTCAATTTAGGGGGAAAAAAAATCATCACTGAGGTTATTCAAGATTGTTCACTAACTATAGTCATGTATTGATTAACTCACTCAAGGTTGTTTACTTTAAAATATTTAGTTTAGGAAAAAAATAATATCACCTATGTCACTCAAGATTGGTCACTAACCAAAGTAGGTGTGTTCATTAAGTCACTTAAGTTTGTTCACTATAAAACATTTATTTTATTCATTGGATTACTAAGGTTGTTCATTGTGAAAATTTAATTTGTTTATTATGTTAATCATATTTGTTCTAGTAAAATATGACTTAGTGCACACTAGTCATGCACATTTGTTCAATATAAAAGTTGATTAATAAAGAGTATTTATTCGATGAATGTACGAGTTTTATAACATTTCTATTTTCATCAGACAATTTGAAAATATTTGCATGGTTGGCAAATACATGCTCTATTGTAGAGTCAATTATGCATTTGACCCAAAAAATATTAACCAAAAAAATATCATTCTAAACCGAAATCTCCTCATATCATTTGTTCACGAATAGTGTACTTACATGACAGAGTAACCAAAAAAAAAAAATTCAATCTAGATTGTCACAATCCTCATGCTGTTGCTAGTCTTTCCAAGGCATCTATCGGCTATTATTCATAGTCTTTGTTGCTGTACTGAATATTTCATTGCTTCGGTTGTAAACCACAAATGTTAGGAGACTTTACTGGGGAATCGTTTGATGTTCTGGAAAAGAGAAAGTTAAGATTCAGTGAACAAGTTTAACATACGCAATGAATAAACTATATACTGTCAGTAAACAATGTTAATCTTAACAAATTATCACCACATATTGAAAGTCAATTAGTCATGTATAGTGAACAACCTCAATATTATACAATGAACAATTTTAGTATTATAACTAGTAAACAAAGCGTGAACCATAAATCCATCAACATTCTCTTAAACTCCTGATAGTTATCAGTAAAAATCCCGCTGCTATTAAGATATGTGTATAGGTACTTGATAGGGGCAGTTCTGTTGATCTCTTCAATGACAGTGGTTTGCTCTTGCATCTCGTTAGCTGTGACATTTTCTTTACAACCTTCATGGGGGTTGTAATTGTCTAGCAAGGCAAAGAATCGGGAAAAAGTAGGTTTTCTGAGAACCTCGTCACCCACCTATGTAAAGAGATTCGCTCCTACCATATCTTTAGTGTCATGGACCCTATTGCCGTCACCAACGTCAATCTCATAGTAAACTTAGTTCTGAATGAAAAAATGAAGAAAAAAAAAACTGATCACTGGTTGTTATCTTTTTTCAATTTATAACTAAGTGTTTGTGGTCTCATTCGATCTTCAACATTCATCCTTCATCGCATGTCCTGAATTGTTCCATTATTGTCTGCAATTAAGATGCAGAAAGAGAAGAAGAGAACATGAGGAAAGAAGCAAATGAGAGAGAAGGTGAGGGGGTGGGGTGGGAGAAGAGAGAGAGAACATGAGGGGGGGGGGAGAGAAAACGTGAGAGAGTGCGGAAGGAGAGTATATGTAACTGTTTTTATTTTTGTCAATTTTTTAATTATATGAATGACTTTGATATATCATATTGATGTGGTAATGAGAGTATATACTCTTATGTCTATCATATATATATTGAAAATTGCATGTGCTACTATTTGTTCCTCTGTGCGTTGCTCTGACTTGAAAGCTCTAGCATTCCTTTCATTCCATACTAGGTACCGGTATGCTGCATAGGCGATGAAAACCACCTTCCTTTGATTTTTTGCTCCTTCTGTTCCCCTGTAGTCAATTGAGCATCTGCTCAAGGCTAAGTGCTGGGCAATTGGCATGAAGTCACTCCATAATCAGGTTCCTTACATTATGCTAAAACTGATAGTATATGAGAGAGAAGCTCTAGAAAGAGAGAGAACCCCTGGTCTCTTGCTTGCTTGCCCCTTAATCTTGAGACGAGTCCAGAAAAAGGAAGAAAAAGAAGGAAGCCCCTTCTCCTTCATTTCAATTAGAGATGGAAAAAGTTGACCTTACACGATTACCGACCTAAAAACGACACGAAGTTAAGTGGGTTTGGGTATAAATTTTCAATTCGTTTAATTAAATGGGTTGATACGTTTAACCTGTTTAATTAAATGGGTTCGATTCAGGTCGAGATTCTCGACACAAAAAAGTACCTATTTAACCTGTTTATATTAAATGAGTAAAATAAGTCAACTCATTTTTTCATTTTTTATTTATCCATTTACTTTTTATGAGATAATTAAGAATATAAAAAATTTTAAAAATTGTGAATTATGACGAATCTGGGAAATTTCAAAAAGTAATTATTTAATGTGATATGCAAATTTAATTTTTAACACTGTAATTGCATATTAGTTGAAAATATTAAATGCGTAAATAGTTAATTAAGCGACTGAACTTGACCTATCTATCTTAAACGGGTTAAGCGGGTCAACCTATTTAACAATTAAATGGGTATAGGTCAAGATTTTTTAACCCATTTAATAAACAGATTAGGTTCAGATTGAGGAATTCTCAACCTATTTAAGTTCGACACGAATACGAATCCGATCCGACACGACCTATTGTCCAACTCCAATTTCGATTGCTTCGAACTTTCCCTGGCCTTCCCGATCGGCGGCTTCTTTCTTCATCACCCTTGCCTTGCCCGGATTTTTCAGTGACCTCTTGCTGCCGTCTTCAACTTGCTATCCATGTTCGTTGCCTTTGTCATGAATTTCATGCCAGTTTAGAAGTATTTAAGCGTCATTTTTGGATTAATTTGCTAGTTATTGACATTTTTGGGAAGGGATTTCAAGCTCCTGTGTCTTTCCATACTCTCAGAACTCTGAATCTTGATCCTCCAATTGTTGTTATGGTATTTGCTAACGGCAATTACTAGGTAGGAAAACCAAATTGCAGCCAAGTCTTGTCTACCCCCGAGATTCTGATCCAGTGGCCACACTTGCTGTTACGATGCCGATGAATTGTGTCCTCTGTGCCCTTGCTCTTTTTCTATGTTTAATCGTTCTTAGCTTTGTGTCTCTTTGTGGTTCCAATGATGTTTGTGCTTCTTGTATGCCAATTACCCCATAAGAGACTTATGAAGGTCTTCGGTTGTCTTCTCAGTTACAGAGCTATACCTTTGCATCTCTCTTGCGGCTTGACCAAGTAGATGAAGTGCCCAAGACACCGTGCAACAGGGCTACCATCATGATTTATTTTCGTGCTCTGATTTGTAAGATTGCATCTTTCTCATCATCATTACAATCAGGCATGTTTTGCTATTTATTCCAGGAGGCTGCTTTGCGGGTCATGTTCTTGATTGCTGATTATGATTGCAATTTCTCTGGAAAATTGTTACCGCTATGTTTTTCTATATGATTATTAGTTCAATTTTAGAATTTATTACTAGCCTTTTAATCTGGTCTCTGTGTTGTGATTATTGTTCTTGGTTTTGCATGAGTTGTTGGTCGTTTTGGTTGCCTGATCTTGCCTTCTATATATATGCTCAAAGGGGGATTCTTTCATTCCTCCTCTAATTTTACTGTCTTACCTTGTGGGTCGGAAGTGGTTTTTAGTTAGATTGTTTTTGGCTGCTTGCTAACCCTTTTTCGGTAGGAGACATCATTTACCGATTATGGGATCCTCTAGGAGTATCATGACTTATATTTGCTGCCACTTGCCTCCTTTCCTTTCATGCCTTAATAGGTTCATTCCTTGGGTTAATCTCTATGATGCCAGGATACATAATACTAGGCGACTAGTGTTTTTTACATGTAGCCCATTACGAAGCCAAGTCAAGGATGCTAACAACATTATTTTGTCGTTAACTGAGACTTCGAATTGGTATGCCTATTGGATGTTGTCACTCTTCTCTGTAAGGTTTTCGATCTGCTCAGCTGCTATCTCAATGTTTGATGCTGTTTATGGGTTCAACGCTTATATTGCCATCACAGGCCATGGTTTTTTACTATCTACTATCTGTTCTTTGCTTGGGCTGGCATCTCCACGTCGAGTATGCTGTAGATAGAGCAGTATTGCTCACATCACCTGCTTCTCCTATGCATTTCCCTGGGCCATATTGGCACTTTTCTCTTTCTGTTAGGGAATGTGGCAGGACGAACCCCATATATTCCGATTTCTTGTATCATTCGAATCAGGGTGTATGATTTATTCGGATCATCTAGACTTATGTTGTTTGTGTTGATCACTACTTTATTTGTGCTTGTATGAGTGAGTGGAACTAAGCATACTCGCTTTTTTCCCAAGACCATATTACCGACCAATCCTATGGATCAAAAGTCACATATTCTGTTACGCACATTTGTATTGACAAATTATGAGGTTTTGCTTTCTCTATGGATGGTAATAGCGAGTGAAATGGAGTATCTTCATGTCATTTCCAAGGCCAAGTGTTCAAGTAGGGGTAATGAATTATGTATACTTCATTCCCATGACCATGTTACCAATCGGTTGTTGGGATCAATAGACAAAAAGCGAAAGCATAGTGTCTTTATTAATTAGTTACATGAAAATAGTCTGTTAGAATGTCCAAGGAGCCAAAAAAGCTCAATTAGAAGTTACAACATGAGGTCAGGTTTATTAATCGAACTATAAGACCAGATATTCTATTTATGCATGTAACTATGGTAAATGACCAAAATGCAGATTTGATAATAAGAACTTTGGGATTCTCTGACTATGACATGATCCCTCCAGTGAATCATTGTGGTGGGATTTGGTGTTTATGGAATCTTATTAACATTGAAGTATCAATTCTTGCAAAAAAGAGTCGAGCCATTCATTGTCATTTAAAGGATATTGCTATGAATAAGGAATGCATTTTGACGACAGTTCATGCTCCGGCTCAGGAACGAGATAAAGTTCATTTTTGGCAACATCTCAAACAACTTAATGATTTCATTACCTTACCGTGGTGTATTATTGATGATTTTAATGAAATGATCCACCCATCTAATAAAGTCGAAGGAACCCTTCTAAGTGTACATAAAACGCACCGATTTAATGACTTCTTGATTGCCACTGGCAGCATTGATGCTAATGTTCAAGGAAGAATATTCACTTGGAAGAAATTTCTAAGAGGACAACTTATTTATGAAAACTAGATAGAGTAATATTTCGAGAGGATTGTGCACATCTTTTTCCAAATTATCTAGTCACTAGCGGACCCTTCACATGTTCCGATCATGCGTTTGTTCTCCTCAATACTGAACCTACACATCAGCCTAGTAGAGGTACTAATTATAAATACCAACACTCCTGGGCTCAATACCAAGACACACATAATATAGTCAAGAAAAATTAGAAGATAGGAGGTTGAGGAACCCCTATGTATAGAGTTACTCAGACACTAAAAAGATCAAATTAGACTTCAAGTCTTAGAGTAAGAATACGTTTGGAAATTTTAAGTCTAAACTGGAAAGAAATGCGGATAAGCTCATCCACGTTGGAAAAAACCTAGTCCAAAATCCGCATAGCGCTAGGTTGAATAATTGGTATCATAAACTTATCAAACAAAGAGAAAAGATGTACTTGTTCAACTAGAAATATTGGGGGAAATTGGCCAAAAAAGAATGGCTTGTTAATGGAGATAGAAACTCTCGATTTTTTCACCAGACGATGAAAACAAGAAAGACAAGAAGCAAAATGATGAAACTCAAAGATAGCTTGGGAGTATGGGTTGAGGATCCAACCCAAATTGGCAATATGTTGATTAGAGACTTTGATAATTGATTCAAATCTATCCAAGACAATGTAACCAATATTGATATCAAAATGCTCAATCTAGTTTCGCCAGAGGATAACGATAGTCTAATTCAACCCGTTCAAGGTTTCGAAATAGAAGAAGTCGTTTTCCAAATGGATAAATACAAAGCCTTAGGGCCTGATGGCTTCGGTGTAGCTTTCTTCCAAGATTATTGACACATTATCAAAAAAGAAGTGTGCACGGCGGTGAGATCTTTTTTTTGAGGAAGGAATGCTCCTCAACAGATCAATCACACACTTATAGCATTGATCCCAAAAGTGGGTAACCCAACAATGACAAATCATTTTCAACCAATTAGCCTTTGCAATACTATTTACAAGATTATCTCAAAAGTCATTGCAAACCGCAGGCGTCCCATATTGGAAAAATTAATTGATCCTGTACAAAGTGCATTTGTGCCTAAACGATCCATCAATGACAATATTCCACTTACGCATGAAATCATGAACAAATTCAAAAATATAAAAGGAAAAAAAGCATGGGTAGCACTCAAGCTAGATATGGAAAAGCTTATGATATAGTTGAATTGAACTTTTTCTTTAGAACACTGCATATATTTGGATTTCATCCCAAATGGGCATAATTGATTAAAACATGCATAACCACTATTTCTTGTTCTATTGTTGTGAATGATTATGTATGTGGCTTCTTCTCGCCTTCACGAGACATTTGACAAGGGGATCCCCTGTCCCCTTATCTGTTTTTAATTTGTATGGAGGTCTTGACTAGGGTTCTCCGAAAGGCGCTTAGCAAAAAGAAATGTGGGATTAGAGTCAAGCTCTCTCCGAGAGCATCCACAATCCCATGTTTACTATTTGCTGATGATAGCCTTATTTTTTGTCCAACAAACCTTGAATCCTGTCAAGAGCTTAGTTCAATACTGAATAGGTTTTGTCAAAGATCTGGCTAACTCATTAACTTCGACAAATCATCATTGACATTCTCAAGTAATGTTACGGCACACGACAAACAAGTTGTCACATCCATCTTCAATATGACGCACCAAGATAATCTTGGCAAGTACCTTGGATGCCCAGTGTTTAAGGGCATACCAAAAACCAAAACTTCTTTGAATTGGTTAACAAAACAGTTGGAAAACTGCAAAATTGGAAGACAAAATATATCTCGAAAGCTGGAAGAGTAGCGCTAATACAAGTGAATATTGAATCTATGCCGGCACATACAATGCAATGTTTTCAACTCTCTAAATAGACAAATCGTCATATTGATAAGATTAGCAGAGATTTCCTCTGGAAGAAAAACAATGAAAATAAAAGTTCGCCAATGGTATCTTGAGATAAGGTATGCCGACTCAAGAAGACTGGGGGACTTGGATTAAGGAAAATAGAAGCAGTTAATAGTGTTTTTGTTAGCAAATTAACCTGAAAATTGTTCTATGGTAAGAGCCTCTGGGTAGAGCAAATGCAAGAAAAATATCCAATTGATGATAATGTTTTCACCACATAACCAAAGAAATTAGATTCTTGGGCCTGGAAGTGCATACTCAAGAATCGACAGCAATTTCGGAAAAGGAGTCTGATGAAAAGTCGGAAATGGAATGAGTATTAACTTTTGGCTAGATAGTTGGCGTGCGAATGAAAGTTTAGCAAAAATACTTCATATAACAGATACCGCCCTTATCGATACATCTTTAAAAGTATCACATTTCATCACAGGCAATAATGAATGGAACATTGTCAGACTACAGCCACCAATGGGCACAGCCCAGCTACAGTTAATTCTCGCAATACCTATCCCTTTTAACCCAATCCCCGACTTAGTATGCTAGGTATTGTCAGCTAACGGTGAATTTTCTACAAAATCAGCCACTTGGGCAGCACATGGACTGGATTATGGGAATCCAGTAGTGTGGGAATATAATTGGATTTGAAAACTTGATATCATGCTAAAGTTAAAGATCTTTCTATGGCAACCGTGTCATGCGTCGCTTCCTACTAAAGCAACCTTGTCCAAAAGAGGAATGAATATTGATCCTATCTGCCCTCATTGTTAATCCGAGATTGAGGATCAAAATCACCTTTTTTTGCATTGTCCAATTTCACATGAGTGCTGGACATTAGCTGTAGCTAACAACTGGATTGATTCTAGCTTTGTATCTAGCCAACACTATCGTATTTTGCGAAGACTATCGAGTGCTAAAAATGCTACCTCCGCAGCTAAATTAGAGAGAGTAGTGGCACAACTTTGCAGCATATGGAAAACAAGGAATAGTATGGTGTTTTGAAATGAAGCACCTATTCCGGGAAGTACATTAATAAAAGTGGAAAAAGACCGCAACGAATGGCGTATTAGACATAAACTCACACAACCATTTCATCCACCAAACCCAAACCAGTCGATAGTCGATTGCAAGAAGACTCATTGGGTAGCATGGAGAAGACCACAAGGCGAATTCATCAAAATTAACTTTGACGGATCCAAAACATCAAAAAGAGTAGCAAGAGGATTCATTCTTCGTAATTGGGAAGGGCGATTTGTACGAGCATCAACAATCTACCTGGGAGCAACATCAGTTTTAGTAGCTGAAGCAACGGCAATGAGAAATGATACCAAAGCTGCAATACAAGTAGGGTTTACTGACATCCATATTGAAGGCGACAATAGAACTCTTATCTAGGCAGTTCAAGGTCACATTCAAACACCATGGAAGATTCAAGTTCTGGTCCAAGATATTCACACATATATCCAACTTTGTAAAAATGTTCGTATTACTCATACTTTTTGACAAGAAAATAGTGCAGCTAACTAGCTAGCAAAGTATGGGTTGTGATTACATTCTACAATGGTGTAGAATGAGGTTCTGCATAGGGATCTCCTTCGTATCCTCTATGAGGATAATCTAGGAAGAGCCTTTGAGAGAAGAGCTACCTACATTGTATTCTTACATTTCTTATAAAAAAAAAGTTAAATTGAAAGTGGAAGAAGACATGCTTTGCAGTTTCATGATCAGAGGTACAAAGCTTGCATCCTTGGTCAACCCCTTCTATAAATCTTCCCAGTTTGTCCGCGGTGGGGATTTTATTCAAGCATGAAAGCCAAAGAGCGTAGCAATGTTTGGGAATATTACATCTATTCCATGCCAACTTACTCCAGGTTTGCTTGCTCCCATGCTCTTGGAGCCATTGATACCCACTTTTGGCGGTAAATCCCCCTGAGGGTGTGAGTTTCCAAGTCCATTGAGTTGAATAACCAGGCTTGAATAGCTCCTTTGTCTTATGCAATTTCCTCAAGTACCAACAATAGTCCATAGGTGAGGTATAGTGCCACTACTCCTTGTGTTTCAGATAGTGCACAGGGACCCATTTGATCCACAGATTGTCCTATTTGTTAGTCACGTCCTATACATATTTAGCAATCATAGTTCTATTCCACATTTTAATGTTTTTGATGCCTAAACCACCATACCTCTTTGGCTGGCATACAACAGTGTAGCAATCATGGATCTATTACACATTTCAATATTAGAGATCTTATATACAATAAAATCTCAGCTGCGGATCATAGATATATTAAAAAAGTCCACCAAATTTACTATAAAAAGGTGCACGATGATATTACCTTTAACATATATTATTATTATAATATGTAAAAATTTATAATTTTTTTATTTTCAGCATACTACTAGAATTCAGATAAATATTAACAATTTTTTATACTAAGAGTACCTTTTTTTTTAACACATTCGTTTTTTTTAGTTAGTATTAAGCCATAAATAATTGCTACAAATAATAATTCGTGAGATCTCTAATACATTATATTGAGGTATCGTTAACACTAATTAAATAGTAAATATTAAAACGGCGGAAGCGCGGCAGAGGAGCCGAGGAGGTCCAACTGAGGATTGTTTCAGGGCCTAGGGAGTAGTCTTTTCTCGTTTATCAAGGGTTTTGTGAAATTCATCCGGTTCGTATTCGGTCCCGAGAATTGAGATTCATGGCTACCTCAATGGAGCCTACAAAGGAGGCTGCGAATACCTGCCGTTGTGAAGAACTGAATATGGAGCCTTCAGCAAAAAGGCAGAAGATCTGCTCCTGTCAAGAACTTAAGCCGCCGCACGACACACCATGATACAGGATCAAGGAAGCTGCCCGGATTAGCAAGAAAGGGAGCTTCGATAATGCCTGTACTGAGCAAATGAGCTGAGACTAGAGAGAGATTGAGAGGGCAAGTATTGAATCAGAATTTTGGATACCCATTTTATTCCTCATTTCCATTGTTATATGACTTAGCTTCCCTGATTTCCCGGTAACAAATGGCCAGCTCATGCCAGCTCATCAGCTCCCCTAACAACCATAACTAACTTTGCATTAAAAAAAAACAATGAGAAAATTGAAAAAATATGTAATTGATGTTCCTGTATCACAGCTCCCTCTCCTGAGAGCCTTGTCCTCAAGGCTGAGCGGTAAGCTGAAAGGATGGGTATTTGGACTCAAATTCATCAGCAAACATCCAAGTAGCCTGGTCTTCATCATGGGGTGACCACTGGATCAGATACTGAATTGCTGCCTTGTTCTGCCGCTTCACCATTCGGCGTGCTAAGATTTTGTATGGAGTTAAAGCTGGCCCAGCCTGTGTTCCTCTCATCCATACAGGAATGTAAGGTTGAGGAGGTAGTGGTCCATGAAAGGGTTTTAACTGAGAGATATGTACAGTAGGGTGAATCATAGCCTCAGCTGGAAGAGCCAGTTTGTAAGCTACCTGTCCCACCTTATCAAGGATCATAAAGGGACCAGAATACTTGGGACCCAACTTCATGTTACTACTGCTGGACATACTAGACTGCCTGTAGGGCTGCAATTTAAGCCAGACCCAATCACCAATCTGCAAAGTTTTCTCAGTTCTGTGCTGATCCGCTGACATCTTCATCCTGTGCTGGGCTCGGATCAAATTTTGCTGAAGTTGTTTAATCATGGCCTCTCTAGTCTGCATTGACCGATCAACCATAGCATGGTCTGACTCACCAGGGAGATAAGGAAGATGATATGGAGGGGGCTGGCAGTACAACACTTCAAAGGGGGTAATTTGAATGGCTGATTGGAAGGTGGTGTTGTACCAATATTCTGCAAGAGGAAGCCATTTGAGCCACTCCTTAGGATTTTGCAAGCACATACATCTTAAATATTGCTCCAAACATCTGTTAACCACTTCGGTCTGACCATCGGTCTGAGGATGGTATGCAGAAGAGAGGTGTAGGTCCACTCCTAATGTCCTGAACAAAGATTGCCAGAACGTGCTTAGAAAGACAGGGTCTCTGTCACTTACTATGCTTTTAGGAACACCATGCAACCGGAATATATTATCCAGGTATGCTTGGGCTACAGTCTCAGCAGAATAGGGGTGAGATAGTGCCACAAAGTGGGCATATTTACTGAGTCTGTCAACTACCACCCAGATAACCTCTTTTCCCAAGGATTTGGGTAAACCTTCAATAAAATCCATAGAGATATCCTCCCAAACTCCACTGGGTATGGGCAGAGGCTGTAGAAGTCCATAAGGAGCATTGGTGTTATATTTGCAAGTTTGGCACACTATACACTCTCGGATATATTTCTGAACTTCCTTGTTCATGCCCTTCCAAAAGAATAATTGTTTCAGTCTTTTCAGGGTAGTGTCTCTCCCAGAATGGCCCCCAGTAGGTGAAGCATGTACCCACTGCAAAATTTTCTTTCTTAAATCAGGGTCATTGCCAATAACTAGCTTACCTTTCCTCCTCAGTTGTCCCCTAACCCACTGATATTTAGGAAAAGCATTCAGATCATGGTGTTTATGCCGAATGATATTAGCCAAGATAGGATCACTGGTCCACCCTTGTTCAATTAGAGCAAGCAAGTCAGAACCAATAGTGGATAATGCCATTAGGAGAAGATCTGAACCCTGAACCCTGGAGAGTGCATCAGCGACCACATTGTCAGTACCACTCCTGTACTGAATGGTATAGTCATATCCCATTAATTTTGATAGCCAAAATTGTTGGAAGGGTGTTGATACTTTCTGTTCCAGCAAGTGTTTAAGGCTCTTTTGATCTGTCTTGATGACAAAAGGTCTTCCCATCAAATATTGCTCCCATTTTTGCACAACAAAAACAATAGCCAGCAGCTCCTTTTCATATACAGATAACTTCTGCCATCTTGGACCTAACTTCTTACTGATAAAGGCAATAGGATGCCTATTCTGCTGTAATACTGCCCCAATGCCACAGCTAGCTGCATCAGTTTCAATCTCAAATGGTTGATCAAAATTAGGAAGGGCTAGCACTGGAGTTGAGGACATCTTCTCTTTAAGCTTTTCAAAAGCATTAGTTGCTGCAGTGTCCCATTGGAACCCATCCTTCTTAAGGAGGTCAGTAAGCGGCTTGCAAATCATGGCATACCCTCTGATAAATCTCCTATAGTAGCCGGTTAGACCTAGAAAGCTTCGCAACTCCTTCTGGTTGGTAGGTAGTGGCCAATTCATAATTACAGCTATCTTCTTGTGATCAGTTTCAACCCCATTCCCTGAAATGTAATGTCCCAAATATTCCACCCTATCAATACCAAACTGACACTTACTAAGCTTTGCAAACAACTCATTTTCCCTCATAACTTGAAGGACTAATTTCACATGCTCAGTATGCTGCTGCAAATCCTTACTGTAAACCAGTATATCATCAAAAAAAACCAGAACAAATTTTCTGAGGAATCTCCTAAACACATGATTCATAAGGCTTTGAAATGTGGCTGGTGCATTAGTTAGCCCAAAGGGCATAACTAAGAACTCAAAATGCCCAAAATGAGTCTTAAATGCAGTTTTTGCAATGTCCTCCTCACTCATTCTGACCTGATGATAGCCTGACTTGAGATCTAGCTTAGAATAGACAGTGGATCCAGCCAATTCATCTAACAGCTCTTCAATGACAGGGATAGGAAATTTATCCTTTACCGTGTGTCTATTCAGCTCCCTATAATCCACGCATAATCTCCATGAACCATCCTTCTTTCCTACCAATACCACAGGTGAGGCAAAGGGGCTGGAACTGAGTTGTATAATTCCTTTGCTGAACATCTCCTGTATCAACTGTTCAATAATATCCTTTTGTTTAAGGGGATATCTGTAAGGTCTTAAACTGATGGGTGAAGTACCTTCCTTAAGAGGGATTTTATGATCAAAGTGACCCCTAGCTGGAGGAAGTGATGGTGAATCCTGAAACACATCCCAATATTCTTCCAATATGTACTGTAGGGGAGCTGGAACCTTGATAGGGAGACTTGATTCCAGGGCTAAACATGAGTCTTCCACTGCAGGTAACCATTGTATCATGAAAAGCTGTGCTGCATGTCTGAGGGCTTTTGGTAATGTTTCCTGAGACATTAATTGCACTTTGCCACTTCTAATTCCTCTCAATGTGAATTGCCTGCTACCTTGCATAAATTCCATCTTAAGTTTCTTGAAGTCCCATTTAATAATGCCCAAAGTGGACAGCCATTGGACCCCTAACACCAAGTCACAACTTCCCAAGGGTAAGAGATAAACATCTGACTTAAATTCAGTGCCATGCAGCCACCATCTGAAGCCCTTGCAAACATAATGGCATGGCAGTTTGTTACCTCCGGCTATAGTGACTGGTTGCTCTACCAGAGGCTCAAGTTTGCAGCCTAGTTTCTTGGCTGAATTCACATCCAGAAAATTGTGTGTACTTCCCGAGTCTATGAGAATGTGGATGGTTTTCTTTCCCACGTGTCCATTGATTCTCATTGTTTGGAAACCTGTGTTCCCACACATGGCATTCATGGAAATTTGAGGCTCCATCTCCTCCATGAAAGGCTCCTGTTCATCCCCCACCTCTTCCATTACTTCTCCAACCTCATCAGAAACTTCCACCAAGAACAATTGTTTTCCTTTGGTTGCACACTTATGTCCCCTCTCAAATGGTTGATCACAAAAATAGCACAATCCCTTAGCTATCTTCTCAGCTCTTTCAGCTGCAGGTATAAATCTCATGGGTTTTTGAGGTATTAGGGTAGTAGTATTTGGGTTGTGGGATGCTCTGGCCTGTGCTACAGGGGTAGGTAGAAGTGGTTTGGATGTTTGGGCATGAGTCAAGATGGGTTTTGATGGAGGTATGTAAGCTCGTTGTGATCTGTCTGGGGGTATTTTTAGGGCTTGAATGGATTCTTCTTGCTGTCTAGCATATTCAATGGCTTCACTGACTGTAGGAGGTTTAAATGATCTCACAATGGGTTTGACTGCAGCTGTCAAGCCTCCAATAAAACTTTCCAAAAAATATGGCTCAGGCATGGTGGGATTCCGCAGAAGTAGAAGAGCCTTAAGCTCCTCAAATTTAGCAATGTAATCATCCAATGATCCTGACTGATTCAGCCTATTGAACTCCTCCACAACCTTGCTACCCAGATTATCCTTGAATCTAGCACTGATATCATATATAAATTCTTCCCAAGTGAGATTCCTTCTACCCAATATGTAGCTATTAAACCAGATTTCAGCCTGCCCCTTTAAATGCAGTGCTGCTAAGTCGACCTTCTGATCCTCAACAATTTTGCACAAAGTAAAGTATCGAGTACATTTTTTTATCCACCCCTTCGGGTCATTTCCATCGAAACAAGGAAACTCTACTTTTGGATTGAACAAAACAGAATTCCTTACCCCTTGATCACCATTGCCCATTCGTTGGTAACTCCTTCCATCACCATTCTGAAGCTGCTCCATAATCTGACCCATTAGTAGCTGGTGTTGTTGCTGTTGTTCAAGCATCTGTTTTTGCTGTTCATTGAATCGTAAATTCTGGGCATCAATCTGTTCTTGCATCCATTTCTTATGATCCTCCATAAGAGTTCTTAAGGTTTCTTCCATGGCCGTTTGATTCCTGGTGGGTGCCAGATTGCTATTCTCCGACCCTTGATCGAAAGAGGCTCTGATACCACTGATACAGGATCAAGGAAGCTGCCCGGATTAGCAAGAAAGGGAGCTT
>JACYFF010031958.1:5135190-5152554 GCA_017589665.1 Selenicereus undatus | reverse complement strand
ATATGTGTGTGTGTGTGTGTGTGTGTGTGTGTGTGTGTATGTATGTGGCAAGTGAGAGCACATGCTCCTTTTTTTTGGTGCAGAAGAGGGGCTAAGCCCCATCAATGACTATTATTACTTCACGTTTCTAGGCCAGGCGGCCCCTACAGGATCTGCATGTAATACATCCAATATCTCCTTCGACTGATAGTCAAAGTTCATTGTCCCTACTTCGCTATCAATTCCTGGATTTGTTACTCTGTCTGCAACCTAATTGGCTTCCCTATAGCAGTGGGATACCTTGACCTCCCAATTGTCCCTTGCAATCAGTTGTTTGCATTGTGTGATAAGCGGTTTATCAATAGGATTCCCACCACAATCATTAAATCCACCCGAAGCCAAATCTTCTTCAGCCCCAAGTCTATAGCCATTTTCAAGTCAAGCGCCGCTTTGAGCTCTACCTTGATAGAAGTACACGTCCCAAAGTTTTTAGTGAATCCTTTAATCCACTCTCCTTGTTATCCCCGAAGTACTTCGCCCCATGGAGCAATTCTTGGGTTGCCCTTCGATGCCCCATCAGTGTTCAAAAGAGCTCATCCATCCTGGGGGCTCCCCATCTTACGAGAGCCTCATTCTTTCCAATTTTGGTTGTGAATGCAAAAGGGTTATCTAACCCTAACACATGCTCATATAAGTATATTAAAATTTGTCTTTCTTTATCATTTCTCTCCCTATCTACTCCGCGCATTAAAGACTCCCCTCTTGCCCTTCCAAGCTCATCTAAATTTTTCAATTTATTTTTTCATAACCCAATAATCCCAATAGATATGGGATCCAATTTGTTATCTATTTTGAACATTTTTGCCATTAATTCAATTTTCAATCACTAAATCTTTCCATTTTTATAATTTTTAGTTTGTTGTGGGGATATTTTTCTCTAAACAAACAACATAATCAACCAATATATGCAGCCAACACAGGTAGATTAAGTTTGACCTCGAAATTTGAATCGCATTCCACGCCCTCTACCTAGTCAACTTGCGGTCACACCATAGGCCTCGAATAAGCTCCGATCGACAACCTCACTGAGAAAGGTGTTGTACAGGCTTTTCCTTACTCTGCCACTTGTTGTTTCACTCTTTGTACCGTAGTTGATCTTTCTTGTTGATATGCTTACGTGTAGTTTCCCCTCTTATTTAATAATTGATACCAACTATAATTTAGATAGTCAGTCAGTTGTCATGTTTGCCTTTCTAAACGCATGATTGGTGACGACTTGAATGCCTTGATTTCTCCACGCTTGGATATCCTTAATAATATAATAGATCTGTCAAGGAATGTGAATCTTCCCTTCTATAGCATGGATGGCTATCTTGTTGTTACCTTCCACAATTAAGTACGTAGTTGAACCCCACTTGAATTGCTAAGTTTAACCCATCTGTAATGCTCTAGCCTCTGCCACTAATATTGAAGTGCTACCGTAGTATGTTGTTCCTGCCTTGAGTAATTTGCCGGTTCAATCTCGGATGATGAATCCTCCTGTTGTTGAGGAATTATTGAGTGATTCATCGAAATTAAGTTTAATGAACCCTAGAGGAGGGGGATACCACCTCACAAGATGATTTGAGGTGGAAGTGGGAGAAGAAGCCCCCCTTAAAAAAGTATCAACTGACATATAAGTTTGAATTCTCAATTCTGCAAGCAAGGGGATTGAAAATTTCATTTGTAAATATCATTGCATTCATAGATTTCCAAATGCTCCATAATAGGAAAGAAAACTTTTGTTTTAACTTTGAATTATGAGATGCCTGAATCCAACTCAAGCTTTGTGATAGTTCTTTGCATCTTGCAGGAGAAACATTGAGTGGAAGCCAATGATGTTTGTCGGCAGCTTCCTAAACCTTACTGACTATCTGACAGTCTTTAAATAGGTGCTCTGCTGACTCAATGTCACTAAGGCATATAGGACATACATGATTGATGTTTATTCCCCTTTTCAGAATGGTGCCTCTCAATGGTAGACCTTCATGATAGAGTTGCCATAGGAAACCTTTGATTTTAGGCATAGTATCAATTTTGCAAATCCAATTGAAAGACTATTTAGATGTTTCATGGAATTGGCCATCATGTTTTGCCCATGTAGCTGATCTGGTGAAGAAATCACCTAAGCTATTTAATCCCCAACAGAAGGAATCTTTTGTCTCATGAACGGGTATAGAGATGCCTTGAATTTTCTGAATAATAGGGTCGTTATTGATGATTATCTTAAGGTGTTGGACATGTCATTGTGACTGTTGTACAATAAAATCACATACTTTAGCATAAGGCTGGGGAATATTTTCTTCATTTATTCCCATTGTCTTTACTAGATTCCTGTTTTCAATCCAGTTGTCAAACCAAAAGGAAATTTGGTCTCTTTTTCCTATCTTCTAACAAATACATTTCTTAAGAATATCTCTACTTTTTAGAATACTTTTCCATACAAGCGAATCATTGTTCTTTCATTTGTAGCTAAGAAGATCTGAATTTAATAAATACTTTGCCCTCATAGACTGTACCAGAGGCTGGGTGCATTTGTGAGAACTTTCCAAGCTAGCTTACATTGGAAGGCTTTGTTAACGGCTTCAATTTTGCGTAACCCTAGGCCACCCATACTTTTAGGCAAACATATCTTGTCCCAAACTATAAGTAGTAAACCTTTTTCTAAGTTTATTTTTTTTTTCCCATAAGAAGACTCTATTACACTTGTCTAGATATTTACTAGTACCTTGGGGTAGTTCGAAACATTGCATTGTATGAGCCGATAGTGATTCCATATTTGACTGTATTAAAACCATTCGGCCTGCTTTAGACAAGCAGTTTGCTTTCCAACCCTCTAATTTAGCAATTGCTTTAATAATGATTTCTTGAAATGTTGAACTTGAATGTCGACTTCGGAAAACAGGGCAACCCAAGTATTTACCTAAGTACTCCCTCCGTGGGATATTGAAAATAGCAGTTACCATATGCTTATTTGCAGGAGAGGCATTACGAGAAAAGGTCATAACCAACTTATGGTAATTAATTAGTTGTCCTGAGGTCGAACAAAAGGTATCGAGCACACTTTTGAGCTTGTTACAACTGTCTGAATTAGCTTTGCAAAAAATTAGACAATCATCTGCGAAAAGCAGGCATGGAATTTTGATATCCCTGGGACTTATCTTAACTCATATACTCAATCTTGGAGCGCTAGATATTGTGTAAAACATATGATTTAGGGCTTCTATACATAAAATAAATAAGTAGGGGGAGAGTGGATCTCCTTGTCTCACTCCTCTAGTTGGAGTGAATAAACCGTGAGGTTCATCATTCAATCCTATCATTCAATCCTCAATACAAGAGTTCCAAGTTGGGTGGAACCTCATTTCTTGTAGGCATTTGAGAATAAAGTCACATTCAATCCTATCATAAGCTTTTTCCATATCCAACTTGATAGCTACTCGAGCGGTCTTGGTTTTCAAGTTCTTAAACTTATGCATAATTTCATGTGTAAGCAGAATATTGTCATGTATCGGTATCCCCGAAACAAAGGCACTTTGGAACGGGGAAATTAGTTTGTCAAGAACTGGGCTTAGCCTATTAACCAATATCTTATATATGATTTTATAAATTGTTGAGCATAAGCTGATGGATCTATAATGACTAGTCTGTGAGGGGCTAGTCATCTTTGGGACAAGGGCAATGAATGTATAATTAATTTCCTTCATAATTTTTCCATTCGTAAAAAATTCAAGAATATAGTTGAATTTAGTTTTTGCATGTCTTTTTTTTTTTTTTACTAGCAAATTAAGACACATGATATAAAAATATTACTAGGGTCCAGTGACGGATCTGGAATTTTGAAGTAAGGGTGTTCATTTATTTGGCACTCATAATACTAGAACCAAATATATCGTCACTGGCATCATTATCTTTACCTTTTCCATATCGTAAAATGGAATTGAATCAATGAATACTTAGATATAATAAAAATATTTATTTAGAGGTAAATTATGGGGGTGTTTAGTAACAACAGTTTTTTGGGGGAAAAGAGCTATTTTGGGTTGTTTATTAGAAAAAACTAACTTTACCAAACAATTTTTCTACAAAAAACTATTTCAAACAGCTAATACAAACAGTTAGTACAAACAGCTGACATTTATTTGCCAAAAAGGACCTAAGTAGATGTTTGATAAACAACTGTTTGAAACAGGTGTTTGGTAAACAACTGTTTGACCCCAAATAGCTCATTTTGAAAAAGTTGTTTCAATTAGCCTTTTCAAATAAACTTTTTGTAAAAATAACACATTTGTTCAAGACTTTAAACAAATTATATTCAAGCCATTACATTATATTTATATAATATTATTTTATAAAATAGAAATAGTATATAGTATTATAAAGTGTTCCTTAGTAGCATTCAAACCCAGTTAGATCTTGAGGATTAATACGAGCAAATATATATATATATATATATATATATATATATATATATATATATATTAAAGGCAAAAACAAACCACCGAAGTTGCATTGTCTCTTTCACTGTTTGTATTTTTTTTCTTAACCAAGTAGTATATATTTTGGTGTACATTTTCTAATTTCGCTAGTTATGCTTATTTGATTCTCTCACCATGCACTTTTATGAACGTCTAATATTTGATATTTATACTTTAGATTATTCAATCTCTCTTTTGATTACCTCAACAATGAGTTTTGGATCGAAGCAAAATAGTAACATTTGATACTATATTTTGTATGAATTGAATCTAATGAAGATAAGTCATTATAAATAACAAAAATTAAAAAAAAAAGAAAATAACATTATAAAGCATGGACATCATTTACATAAGAACAAATTAAAAAGAAATAAGATAAACGATGAATACAATTTACATAGAATTTAATAAGAAAGTAAAGTTTCATCAATGAAAATTTTCTTCTAATTTTTTTATATGATCACAAATGAAGTTACTGTGACATCAATTTAATTCTTTTTAAAAAAGAAATTGACCAATAAATAAAAAAATATGTTCTATTAAGAAATAATTTAGAGATAAGAATATAAATGAAATTTTATCAAATATCTTTATTAGAAATAGCTAACTTTATCAAATAATTTTTCTACAAACAATTATTTCAAACAGCTAATACAAACAGTTGATAGCTAATAGCTAACAGCTAACAGTTATTTACCAAACAAGGCCACAAACAATTTACAATTAATACAAATAGCTGACAGCTAACAGTTAACAACTATTTATCAAACAGTCAAACAGGGCCATATATCAAAGAAATCATACACACAACCCTTTAAGCAAATCACGATAATATACTTATATACATAACTTTATACTACTATTTGACTGTTTAGTCCACCATCCTCCCAACTCACATGGCTATGCAGCTTACAATTATCAGATTCTTGGAGACTCATCGGCTTTGATTGGATTTTAAATTCACATGCAGAAAATGATTCATTTCGTGATTTGATTTTTTTAAAAAAACTCATAAATAGCAAATTCTCAGAACATAAGTTTATACAAGGCCTTAGAGATTAATTTCATGATTTGATTTTTTTTAAAAAAAAATTACGAGAACGAGACAGTACTATGTATCTACAAATCCTCTAAAATTTTGACAAGGGTATTCTCACAAAATTTATAAGATAATTAGTTTTTATTTCGTTACAAGAAAAAGGAGTTTGTCAATTACAAATGGAAGATGTTCTTTCTAAAAAACGATTTTATAAAATTGATAACAATTCCAAAGATTTACTTTCCAAAAAAAAAAAGACAATGTTCAATAACAATAAAACATTATATTATATTACTTTTGTTATTATATTATATTATTAAAACAGCGTCCAATATTATCAAAAAGTATTATATTATAAAAAAAATAAATACACCAATTATGACTAATCTATTGTGTTGTGCACCTTGATTTTCAATTTTTACCAAACTTTGGCTATTAATATGCTATATTATAAAGAGACATAGTGACACACACATATATTGACATTATATATTTTATTTACTATAAAAACATACTTAATATTATCAAGAATTAATAAAAGATATGTGACTTTTATCATTATTAACTATTTTTTTGTATCTATTTGAACATAAATATAAATATTAATATAGAATATTAGAGATCTTTTTTTTTGTAATAAGGGGAATTATATTACCATATAACATTCCCTGCTAATGCAGGGTAGAGATTACAACTTATGTGCACCGTCACTTACAGAATGCTGTGCCATTTTGTTAATTTGGGGCTGAATTTATCGAGGTACTGAAACCTATAAGATACAAGTTGTTTCACTTTGCAAATTATTATATACACCCGGGAGCTTATGCTCCCGGTCCATGTCAGCGCCACGTTATCATGCCATGTCAACCAATTTAATTTTTTTTTTTAAATAGTGGCAGTTTCTTCTCATGGTAACTGAATTTCTTTCGCATTTCTCTGTTTTTTTTTTTTTAAATCTGACAGCTTCTTGCTACACTCCTATTGTAATCGTATTTTATTATTTTTATAATTTAAAATTGGCACTTTATTGCTAGTTTTCCATGTTTCTACTTTCTCCTAAATGAGACTTATAACTTTTACAGGTTTACGTAATATTTTTTTTTAAATTCTTCTAGTTATACTTTCACTTTTTTCCAAATTTCTATCTAATTAAAACAACAAAATCCTTAATGAATCGACTTTGAGAACATGCGCTAACTACTTGGTGAACAAAACTAAGTTCTCATAGTGAACATTTCTTAATCCTGTAATGAGCAAAGTGTATTTTGTCATCAGTGACCTATTTACCAAGCTTCATTTGTATGGTGAATAACAATGGGTTAGCCAATGAACAACATGAAGTATTGTAGTGAACGAAGTTGGGTGACATAATGAATATAGGTTTGTTCATTGAGCTATCAATAGCATGTCACCATCCAATTTCGGTTTGTTCACTTTGTTAATAAGTTAGATAAAACAATTAGTCATTTGTTCTTCTTATTGTTGTTGTTCATCTTAGAAAGAAATTAAAGTCTTAAGGTTGTTCATTGTAAAATATTCAATTTAGGGGGGGGGGGGAATAATCACTGAGGTTACTCAAGATTGTTCACTAACTATAGTCATGTATTGATTAACTCACTCAAGGTTATTCACTTTAAAATATTTAGTTCAGGAAAAAAATAATATCACTTATGTCACTCAGGATTGGTCACTAACCAAAGTAGGTGTGTTCATTCAGTCACTCAAGTTTGTTCACTATAAAACATTTATTTTATTCATTGGATTACTAAGGTTGTTCATTGTGAAAATTTAATTTGTTTATTATGTTAATCATATTTGTTCTAGTAAAATATGACTTAGTACACACTAGTCATGCACATTTGTTCAATGTAAAAGTTGATTAATAAAGAGTATTTATTCGATGAATGCACGAGTTTTATAACATTTCTATTTTCATCAGACAATTTGAAAATATTTGCATGGTTGGCAAATACATGCTCTATTGTAGAGTCAATTATGCGCTTGACCCAAAAAATATTAACAAAAAAAATATCATTCTAAACCAAAATCTCCTCATATCATTTGGTTCACAAATAGTGTACTTACATGACTGAGTAAAAAAAATAAATAAATAAATCTAGATTGTCATAATCCTCATGCTATTGCCAATGTTTCCAAGGCATCTATCGGCTATTGTTCATAGTCTTTGTTGCTGTACTGAATATTTCATTGCTTCGGTTGCAAACCACAAATGTTAGGAGACTTTACTGGGGCATCGTTTGATGTTCTGGAAAAGAGAAAATTAAGATTCAGTGAACAAGTTTAACATACACAATGAATAACCTATATACTGTAAGTAAACAATGTTAATCTTAACAAATTATCACCACATATTGAAAGTCAATTAGCCATGTATAGTGAACAACCTCAATATTATACAATGAACAATTTTAGTATTATAACTAGTAAACAAAGTGTGAAACATAAATCCATCAACATTCTCTTAAACTCCTGATAGTTATCGGTAAAAATCTCGCTGCTATTAGGATACATGTATAGGTACTTGATAGGGGCAGTTCTGTTGATCTCTTCAATGAAAGCAGTTTGCTCTTGCATCTCCTTAGCTGTGACATTTTCTTTACAGCCTTCATGGGGGTTGTAATTGTCTAGCAAGGCAAAGAACCGGGAAAAAGTAGGTTTTCTGAGAACCTCGTCACCCACCCATGTAAAGAGATTCGCTCGTACCATATCTTCAGCGTCATGGACCCTCTTGCCATCACCAACGTCAATCTCATAGTAAACTCAGTTCCGAATGAAAAAATGGAAAAGAAAAAAAAAACTGATCACTGGTTGTTATCTTACTAAGTGTTTGTGGTCTCATTCGATCTTCAGCATTCATCCTTTATCGCATGTCCTGAATTGTTCCATTATTGTTTGTAATTAAGATGCAGAAAGAGAAGAAGAAAACGTGAGGAAATAAGCAAATGAGAGAGAAGGTGAGGGGGTGGGGTGGGAGAAGAGAGAGAACGTGAAGGGGGGGTGGGGGAGAACGTGAGAGGGGGTGGAAGGAGAGTATATGTAACTGTTTTTATTTTTGTTAATTTTGTAATTATATGAATAACTTGGATATATCATACTGATGTGGTAATGAGAGTATATACTCTTATGTCTATCATATATATATTGAAAATTACATGTGCTACTATTAGTTCCTCTGTGCGTTGCTCTGACTTGAAAGTTCTAGCATTCCTTTCATTCCATACTAGGTACCGATATGCTGCATAAGCGATGAAAACCACCTTCCTTTGATTTTTTGCTCCATCTGTTCCCCTGTAGTTAATTGAGCATCTGCTCAAGGCTAAGTGCTGGGCAATTGGCATGAAGCCACTCCATAATCAGGTTCCTTACATTATGGTTAAACTGATAGTATATGAGAGAGAAGCTCGAGAGAGAGAGAGAGAGAGAGAGAGAGAGAACCCCTGGTCTCTTGCCTGCTTGCCCCCTAATCTTGAGACGAGTCCAGAAAAAGGAAGAAAAAGAAGGAAGCCCCTTCTCCTTCATTTCAATTAGAGATGGAAAAAGCTGACCTGACACGATTATCGACATGAAGTTAAGTGGGTTTGGGTATAAATTTTCAACCCGTTTAATTAAATGAGTCGATACGTTTAACCTGTTTAATTAAATGGGTTCGGTTCAGGTCGAGATTCTCGACACGAAAAAGTACCTATTTAACCTGTTTATATTAAATGAGAAAAATAAAGTCAACTCATTTTTTCATTTTTTATTTATCCATTTACTTTTTATTAGATAATTAAGAATATAAAAATTTTTAGAAATTGTGAACTATGAGGAATCTGGGAAATTTTAAAGAGTAATTATTTAATGTGATATGCAAACTTAATTTTTAACACTGTAATTGCATATTAGTTGAAAATATTAAATGCGTAAATAAATTAAGCGACTGAACTTGACCTGTCTATCTTAAATGGGTTAAGCGGGTCAACCTATTTAACAATTAATAAACAGATTAGATTCAGATTGAGGAATTCTCAAACTATTTAAGTTCGACACGAATACGAATCCGACCCGACACGACCTATTGACTAGCTCTAATTTCAATTGCTTCGAACTTTCCCTGGCCTTCCCGATCTGCTGCTTCTTTCTTCATCACCCTTGCCTTGCCTGGATTTTTCACTGACCTCTTGCCGCCGTCCTCAGCTTGCTATCCATGTTCGTTGCCTTTGTCATCAATTTCATGCCAGTTTAGAAGTAGTTAAGCGTCATTTTTGGTTTAATTTGCTAGTTATTGACATTGTTGGGAAGGGATTTCAAGCTCCTGGTCTTTCCATACTCTCAGAACTCTGAATCTTGATCCTCCAATTGTTGTTATGGTATTTGCTAACGGCAATTACTAGGTAGGAAAACCAAATTGCAGCCAAGTCTTGTCTACCCCCGAGATTCTGATCCAGTGGCCACACTTGCTGTTACGATGCTGATGAATTGTGTCCTCTGTGCCCTTGCTCTTTTTCTATGTTTAATCGTTCTTAGCTTTGTGTCTCTTTGTGGTTCCAATGATGTTTGTGCTTCTTGTATGCCAATTACCCCAGAAGAGACTTATGAAGGTCTTCGGTTGTCTTCTCAGTTACAGAGCTATACCTTTGCATCTCTCTTGCGGCTTGACCGAGTAGATGAAGTGCCCAAGACACCATGCAACAGGGCTACCATCATGATTTATTTTCGTGCTCTGATTTGTAAGATTGCATCTTTCTCATCATCATTACAATCAGGCATGTTTTGCCATTTATTCCAGGAGGCTGCTTTGCGGGTCATGTTCTTGATTGCTGATTATGATTGCAATTTCTCTGGAAAATTGTTACCGCTATGTTTTTCTATATGATTATTAGTTCAATTTTAGAATTTATTACTAGCCTTTTAATCTGGTCTCTATGTTGTGATTATTGTTCTTGGTTTTGCATGAGTTGTTGGTCGTTTTGGTTGCCTGATCTTGCCTTCTATATATATGCTCAAAGGGGGATTCTTTCATTCCTCCTCTAATTTTACTATCTTACCTTGTGGGTTGGAAGTGGTTTTTAGTTAGATTGTTTTTGGCTGCTTGCTAACCCTTTTTCGGTAGGAGACAGCATTTATCGATTATGGGATCCTCTAGGAGTATCATGACTTATATTTGCTGCCACTTGCATCCTTTCCTTTCATGCCTTAATAGGTTCATTCCTTGGGTTAATCTCTATGATGCCAGGATACATAATCCTAGGCGACTAGTGTTTTTTACATGTAGCCCATTACGAAGCCAAGTCAAGGATGCTAACAACATTATTTTGTCGTTAACTGAGACTTCGAATTGGTATGCCTATTGGATGTTGTCACTCTTCTCTGTAAGGTTTTCGATCTGCTCAGCTGCTATCTCAATGTTTGATGTTGTTTATGGGTTCAACGCTTATATTGCCATCACAGGCCATGGTTTTTTACTATCTACTATCTGTTCTTTGCTTGGGCTGGAATCTCCACTTCGAGTATGTTGTAGACAGAGAAGTATTGCTCACATCACCTGCTTCTCCTATGCATTTCCCTGGGCCAGATTGGCACTTTTCTCTTTCTGTTAGGGAACGTGGCAGGACGAACCCCCTATATTTCGATTTCTTGTATCATTCGAATCAGGGTGTATGATTTATTCGGATCATCTAGACTTATGTTGTCTGTGTTGATCACTACTTTATTTGTGCTTGTATGAGTGAGTGGAACTAAGCATACTCGCTTTTTTCCCAAGACCATATTACCGACCAATCCTATGGATCAAAAGTCACATATTCTGTTACGCACATTTGTATTGACAAATTATGAGGTTTTGCTTTCTCTATGGATGGTAATAGCGAGTGAAATGGAGTATCTTCACGTCATTTCCAAGGCCAAGTGTTCAAGTAGGGGTAATGAATTATGTATACTTCATTCCCATGACCATGTTACCAATCGGTCGTTGGGATCAATAGACAAAAAGCGAAAGCATAGTATCTTTATTAATTAGTTACATGAAAATAGTCTGTTAGAATGTCCAAGGAGCCAAAAAAGCTCAATTACAAGTTACAACACGAGGTCGGGTTTATTGATCGAACTATAAGACCAGATATTCTATTTATGCATGTAACTATGGTAAATGACCAAAATGCAGATTTGATAATAAGAACTTTGGGATTCTCTGACTATGACATGATCCCTCCAGTGAATCATTGTGGTGGGATTTGGTGTTTATGGAATCCTATTAACATTGAAGTATCAATTCTTGCAAAAAAGAGTCGAGCCATTCATTGTCATTTAAAGGATATTGCTATGAATAAGGAATGCATTTTGACGACAGTTCATGCTCCGACTCAGGAACGAGATAAAGTTCATTTTTGGCAACATCTCAAACAACTTAATGATTTCATTACCTTACCGTGGTGTATTATTGATGATTTTAATGAAATGATCCACCCATCTAATAAAGTCGAAGGAACCCTTCTAAGTGTACATAAAACGCACCGATTTAATGACTTCTTGATTGCCACTGGCAGCATTGATGCTAATGTTCAAGGAAGAATATTCACTTGGAAGAAATTTCTAAGAGGACAACTTATTTACGAAAACTAGATAGAGTAATATTTCGAGAGGATTGTGCACATCTTTTTCCAAATTATCTAGTCACTAGCGGACCCTTCACATGTTCCGATCATGCGTTTGTTCTCCTCAATACTGAACCTACACATCAGCCTAGTAGAGGTACTAATTATAAATACCAACACTCCTGGGCTCAGTACCAAGACACACATAATATAGTCAAGAAAAATTAGAAGATAGGAGGTTGAGGAACCCCTATGTATAGAGTTACTCAGACACTAAAAAGATCAAATTAGACCTCAAGTCCTAGAGTAAGAATACGTTTGGAAATTTTAAGTCTAAACTAGAAAGAAATGCGGATAAGCTCATCCACGTTGAAAAAAACCTAGTCCAAAATCCGCACAGCGCTAGGTTGAATAATTGGTATCATAAACTTATCAAACAAAGAGAAAAGATGTACTTGTTCAACTAGAAATATTGGGGGAAATTGGCCAAAAAAGAATGGCTTGTTAATGGAGATAGAAACTCTCGATTTTTTCACCAAACGATGAAAACAAGAAAGACAAGAAGCAAAATGATTAAACTCAAAGATAGCTTGGGAGTATGGGTTGAGGATCCAACCCAAATTGGCAATATGTTGATTAGAGACTTTGATAATTGATTCAAATCTATCCAAGACAATGTAACCAATATTGATATCGAAATGCTCAATCTAGTTTCGCCAGAGGATAACGATAGTCTAATTCAACCCGTTCAAGGTTTCGAAATAGAAGAAGTCGTTTTCCAAATGGATAAATACAAAGCCTTAGGGCCTGATGGCTTCGGTGTAGCTTTCTTCCAAGATTACTGACACATTATCAAAAAAGAAGTGTGCACGGCGGTGAGATCTTTTTTTTGAGGAAGGAAAGCTCCTCAACAGATCAATCACACACTTATAGCATTGATCCCAAAAGTGGGTAACCCAACAATGACAAATCATTTTCAACCAATTAGCCTTTGCAATACTATTTACAAGATTATCTCAAAAGTCATTGCAAACCGCAGGCGTCCCATATTGGAAAAATTAATTGATCCTGTACAAAGTGCATTTGTGCCTAAACGATCCATCAATGACAATATTCCACTTACGCATGAAATCATGAACAAATTCAAAAATATAAAAGGAAAAAAAGCATGGGTAGCACTCAAGCTAGATATGGAAAAGCTTATGATATAGTTGAATTGAACTTTTTGTTTAGAACACTGCATGTATTTGGATTTCATCCCAAATGGGCATAATTGATTAAAACATGCATAACCACTATTTCTTGTTCTATTATTGTGAATGATTATGTATGTGGCTTCTTCTCGCCTTCACGAGACATTTGACAAGGGGATCCCCTGTCCCCTTATATGTTTTTAATTTGTATGGAGGTCTTGACTAGGGTTCTCCGAAAGGCGCTTAGCAAAAAGAAATGTGGGATTAGAGTCAAGCTCTCTCCGAGAGCATCCACAATCCCATGTTTACTATTTGCTGATGATAGCCTTATTTTTTGTCCAACAAACCTTGAATCCTGTCAAGAACTTAGTTCGATACTGAATAGGTTTTGTCAAAGATCTGGCCAACTCATTAACTTCGACAAATCATCATTGACATTCTCAAGTAATGTTACGGCACACGACAAACAAGTTGTCACATCCATCTTCAATATGACGCACCAAGATAATCTTGGCAAGTACCTTGGATGCCCAGTGTTTAAGGGCATACCAAAAACCAAAACTTCTTTGAATTGGTTAACAAAATAGTTGGAAAACTGCAAAATTGGAAGACAAAATATATCTCGAAAGCTGGAAGAGTAGCGCTAATACAAGTGAATATTGAATATATGCCGGCACATACAATGCAATGTTTTCAACTCTCTAAATAGACAAATCGTCATATTGATAAGATTAGCAGAGATTTCCTCTGGAAGAAAAACAATGAAAATAAAAGTTCGCCAATGGTATCTTGAGATAAGGTATGCCGACTCAAGAAGACTGGGGGACTTGGATTAAGGAAAATAGAAGCAGTTAATAGTGTTTTTCTTAGCAAATTAACCTGAAAATTGTTCTATGGTAAGAGCCTCTAGGTAGAGCAAATGCAAGAAAAATATCCAATTGATGATAATGTTTTCACCACATAACCAAAGAAATTAGATTCTTGGGTCTGGAAGTGCATACTCAAGAATCGACAGCAATTTCGGAAAAGGAGTCTGATGAAAAGTCGGAAATGGAATGAGTATTAACTTTTGGCTAGATAGTTGGTGTGCGAATGAAAGTTTAGCAAAAATACTTCATATCACAGATACCGCCCTTATCGATACATCTTTAAAAGTATCACATTTCATCACAGGCAATAATAAATGGAACATTGTCAGACTACAACCACTAATGGGCACAGCCCAGCTACAGTTAATTCTCGCAATACCTATCCCTTTTAACCCAATCCCCGACTTAGTATGCTAGGTATTGTCAGCTAATGGTGAATTTTCTACAAAATCAGCCACTTGGGCAGCACATGGACTGGATTATGGGAATCCAGTAGTGTGGGAATATAATTGGATTTGAAAACTTGATATCATGCTAAAGTTAAAGATCTTTCTATGGCAACCGTGTCATGCGTCGCTTCCTACTAAAGCAACCTTGTCCAAAAGAGGAATGAATATTGATCTTATCTGCCCTCATTGTTAATCCGAGATTGAGGATCAAAATCACCTTTTTTTGCATTGTCCAATTTCACAGGACTGTTGGACACTACTTGTAGCCGATAATTGGATTGATTCTAGCTTTGTACCTAGCCAACACTATAGTATTTTGCAAAGACTATCGAGTGCTAAAAATGCTACCTCCGCAACTAAATTAGGGAGAGTAGTGACACTACTTTGGAGCATTTGGAAAATAAGGAATAGTATGGTGTTTCAAAGCGAAACACCTATTCCGGGAAGTACATTAATAAAAGCAAAAAAAGCCAGCGCCGAATGACGTATTAGACATAAACTCACACAACCATTTCATCTACCAAACCCAGACCAGTCAACAATCAATCGCAATAAGACTCATTGGGTAGTATGGAGAAGACCACAAGGTGGATTCATCAAAATTAACTTTGACGGATCCAAAACATCAAAAAGAGTAGCAGGAGGATTCATTCTTCGTAATTTGGAAGAGCGATTTGTACGAGCATCAACATTCTACCTGGGAGAAGCATCAATTTTAGTAGTCGAAGCAACAACAATGAGAAACAGTATCAAAGCTGCAATACAAGTAGGGTTTACTGACATCCATATTGAAGGTGACAATAGATCTCTTATCCAGGCAGTTCAAGGTCGCATTCAAACACCATGGAAGATTCAAGTTCTTGTCAAAGATAGTCACACTTATATCCAACTTTGTAACAATGTTCATATTACTCATATTTTTAGACAAAGAAATAATGCAGCTGACTGGATAGCAAAGTATGAGTTGTGATTACATTCCACAATGGTGTGAAATGAGGTTCTGCACAAGGACCTCCTTCGTATCTTCTATGAGGATAATCTAGGAAGAGCCTTTGAGAGAAGAGTTACCTAGATTGTATTATTACATTTCTTATTAAAAAAAAAGTTAAACTGATAGTGGAAAAAGACATGCTCTCCAGTTTCATTATCAGAGGTACAAAGCTTGCATTCTTGGTCAACCTCTTCTATAAATCTTGCCAGTTTGTCCACGGTGGGGATTTTATTCAAGCATGAAAGCCAAAGAGTGTAGCAATGTTTGGGAATATTACATTTATTCCATACCAACTTACTCCAGTTTTGCTTGCTCCCATGCTCTTGGAGCCATTGATACCCACTTTTGGCGGTAAATCCACCTGAGGGTGTGAGTTTCCAGGTCCACTGAGTAGAATAACTAGGCTTGAATAGCTCATTTGTCTTATGCAATTTCCTCAAGTACCAACAACAGTCCATAGGTGAGGTATAGTGCCACTACTCCTTGTGTTTCAGATAGTGCACAGGGACCCATTTGACCCATAGATTGTCCTATTTGTTAGTCACATCCTATACATATTTAGCAATCATGGTTCTGTTCCACATTTTAATGTTTTTGATGCCTAAACCGCCATACTTCTTTGGCTGGCATACAAGAGCGTAGCAATCATGGGTCTATTACATATCTCAATATTAAAGATCTTATATACAATAAAATCTCAGCTGCGGATCATAGATATATTAAAAAAGTCCACCAAATTTACTATAAAAAGGTGCCAGATGATATTACCTGTAACATATATTATTATTATAATATGTAAAAATTTATAATTTTTTTTTATTTTCAGCATACTACTAGAATTTAGATAAATATTAACAATTTTTTATACTAAGAATACCTTTTTTTTAACACATTCTTTTTTTAGTTAGTATTAAGCCATAAATAATTGCTACAAATAATAATTCGTGAGATCTCTAATACATTATATTGAGGTACCGTTAACACTAATTAAATAGTAAGTATTAAAACGGCGGAATCGCGGCACAGGAGCCGAGGAGGTCCAACCGAGGATTGTTTCAGGGCCTAGGGAGTAGTCTTTTCTCGTTTATCTAGGGTTTTGTGAAATTCATCCGGTTCGTATTCGGTTCCGAGAATTGAGATTCATGGCTACCTCAATGGAGCCTACAAAGGAGGCTGCGAATACCTGCCGTTGTGAAGAACTGAATATGGAGCCTTCAGCAAAAAGGCAGAAGATCTGCTCCTGTCAAGAACTTAAGCCGCCGCAAGACACACCACATCCTGCTAATGGTAAAGATGTTCCAGATTACTCTTCTGATGACTATACCGGTGAGGAGTTTGATGCATATTTTCAATCCGTTGAAGATTCTCGGGTATTTCTTCTGTAATTCTATCGTTATTTTCTTTCATCTTATTCATTTCCCTCTAAAATATTGCTTTTTAATCTTCCATAATTGTTCAAGATCTTTCCTTTGTGGCGATTTACTGCACATAATGCAGGGGTACGATGTCCTCGACTTCCCTCCTTGTGGCATCATATATTCTACTATACTCCCAGTCGCTGAATCTGATCTTGAGAAGCATTATGAGTTTTACAAAGGACTTGCCCAGTTTGCAATTGACGAGAACAATAAAAATGAGGTATCCCTTTCCCTTCATGACACTCATTGCTCATATTTTATCACGTCTCTAAGCATTGCTGACACTGTGATCCTATGTAGAAAAAAAACTACGAAC
>JACYFF010031958.1:5116919-5128394 GCA_017589665.1 Selenicereus undatus | reverse complement strand
TTATATGATTTGGACGATAAGAAGGTCTTTGTTTCACGGGATGTCCTTTTCTACGAGAACAATTTTCCGTTTGGACGACAAATAGGGAACGAATTGCAATAACCTTCCTCTGCGGCTCAAGGTTCATCGTCTATTGTTGACCATATGGCCAAACCTGCGGCCCAAGAGCCCGCTACTTCTCCACCGTATGTTTTCCGACTAGCGGTTCCATGTGAGGATGAGGGGAGACAACCCAACTCTATTGGGCTCCTATCTGATGCTGAGCAACCCCCTCCTCACACGCCTCTTGATTGAGACAATGAGGCTAACACAGAGCAGCAAAATTCTACCCCTGATGGCCCAATGATTTCCTCCACGCTGGTTACTAGGCAAGACACGGGCCCTGAAATGTTTGATGGGCTAAGCCATGGTAATGACAGTATAGACTCAGTTCTGGAAAGCCCTTCAAGTGCTAGACCTCAACGTCAATGACGACCTCCCGTACATCTCCGTGACTATGTTTGTCATGCTATCACACACCCCACTTCACCACGGCTCCATGATGGTTCTTTAGGTATTGAACATTCCTTATCCCATTTTCTTAGTTATGACTCCTTTTCTTCCTCTTATCATGCCTTACTTGCTTCTATTAAATTTTACCTGGAACATCCGTATTTTTCCCAGGTCGTCCAATATCCAAAATGACGAGAGGTCACGGCTAAAAAGATCACAGCCTTAGAATATAATAACACCTGGGATTTTGCTCCCTTTCCACTTGGAAAACGAGCACTCGGGTGCAAATGGGTCTATAAGATCAAGTATCACGCCGGCAACACTGTCGAACACTACTAGGCACGTTTGGTGGTTCTTGGTAATATGCAAGTTCAAGGAGGAGACTTTACGGAAACTGTCGCTCCCATAGCTAAGATGGTCATCGTTCAGTGTCTTTTAACTGTTGTTATGCCGCAAAGCCCGCAATGATGGCAACTTCATCAAATGGATGTCCACAACGCATTCCTACATGGAGACCTCCATAAAGAAATTTATATGAAGCAACCGCCAGGTTTCTGTCCACCTAAGCCTTACCTGGTTTGTAAATTGAAGAAGTCTTTATATGGACTCAGACAAGTCCCTAGGTAGTGGTCCTTCAAGCTAGCTTATACTCTTTCTGCTTACGGTTTTCAGTAGTCACCCCTGGAACACCTTTTGTTTGTCTACCGCATGCATGGACTGTTTCTTATGCTCTTGATATTGTGGATGACTTAGTGTTAACAAGAAGTGATTCTCGAGCTTGTGAAGCCTTTAAGATGTATCTCCAAAGGTGCTTAAAAATTAAAGACATGGGACCGTTGAAATACTTTGCCATAATTGAGGTTGGTTGTTCCCATACAAGCTTGTACCTATGCCAATGAAAATACACTTTGGATATCTTATCTGATTATGGTATGCATACAGCAAGGCCCACTTTGTTTCCTATGGAACAAGACTACAAGTTGTCAAATGAGTTTGGTAAAGCCCTTGATAATCCTTCCTAATATCGTAAATTGGCTAGCTACCTGATTTACCTTACTATTACCCGTCCTGATGTCACATATGTCATCAACATCCTCCGCCAATTTATGCATGATCCTCGCCAGGGACATTGGGATGCTACTATAAGACTCCTACAATATTTGAAATCTTCACCTAGTCAAGGAAAAGGTTTCCCTGCTCAGAACAACCTCCAAATGTTTTTTAATTATGACTCAAATTTGGTAGTTGTCAGATCTGATGACAGTCTACTACCGATTCTCTTGCTAAGTTTAGTAATGCTCCGGTCTTGTAGAAGATAAAGAAAAAATAAATAAGACATTGTGTCCAGGTCTTCTATCGAAGCAAAATATTTGGTTATGGCCAATGCCACTAGTGAGGTTGTATGGATTTGAACTTACTTCTCTCCTTCGGTTTAATAGTTTCTGCAGCACATGTTCACTATGACAATCAAGTTGCGCTTCATATAGCAAATAATCGGATTTTCTACGAATGTACCAAGCATATTGAGGCAGACTGTTATTTTGTTCGAGAGCGCATCCTATCGGGCGTCATATCTCCTCGGTACGTACCTATCACCGAACGGTTGACTGACATCTTTACCAAGGCGTTGGGGCAACATTAGTTCCGCCACCTATTGGGTAAGTTGGGCATTTTGAATCTCCACAAGCCAACTTAAGGGGGAGTATTAGCGTATCTATTAGATTTAGGAATCTAATGTACTCATATTAGTAAATCGTTAAATTTTGTATTTTGGTAAAAATCTTCCTTATATAGGATTGTATTCCACCCATGTATTGTATCATAGTTTTCATCAATATATATAGACGTCGGCCGTGAGAAGGCCAACAAGAAAACATTCTCTCCAAAAACGTAGAATTTATCACTCACCCCTTTATATTTCTCCAAATCGTTGCTGCAGCTATTGGATGCTTAGAAGAAGCTTTCAGAAGCTCAGCATTATCCAAATCTTCAATTCGAAATATCTCCTCGACCTTTGTTGCTGCCGCTTCCATCTACAAAAGAATATCATATACCATAACAATTGTTATCAAAATAAATGTAGACTATAAACTTGGAAAAAAGTATAGATTGATTGATATTACCAGAATGCACTCTTGTTTCCCTACGCATTCTAACTTGCACTCTACACCGCTTGGTGTATAAGGGCACTTATCATTTGTCGGTACGCCTCTATTGTCTTTAATCCATTGTAACGCATTTGTTCCACTTGCGGGGGTAACACCTTTTTTGTTTAGGTTTGTAGCAGTTGATTACTGGTTGTGGGAATAGATTACTAATCTCACCTCCACGCCTCCTAATGTTTGGTTCTATCAGTTGGGCAGTAGCTGTGGCGCAACAGGTAACTACAAATATAATACATGTATAACATTTAATTAGAATTAATATCTAAGATACCTTATCGACAAATAGGTTGTGTAGGTCAAGGTTTTTGGTAAAAGAAATGTTTAGATGACATAATTGGAGATCCATGCTTGGGTCATACCTAAGAATGTCAATAAATGCAATCTAAAAATATACAACACTGCTTAGTCAAATTTCAATTACCCGACTTTGGTGAATTCAGTTCAAGTTCAGAATAGTTGAAAATTTTAGCTATTTAACTTTTTACAATTAAAACTTTATTATTCAATTTATTATATATTAACTAATATATTTTAGTTAGTATATTATTTATAAAATAATTAAATTATTTTACTTGATAGAAATGCTTTTTGAATGAAATTATTGCTGAACATTGAGATAAGATTGTGAGTTTTCAATCTCCCTTTGGGTCTTGTCCTAAACAATTTTACTAATGGTAATGATCTCCACTGATTATTACCCAAAAACCAATTACTCACCCCTTTGTATTTAAACAAATTGTCAGAAAAAGGAATTATCACAGCTATTGGACGCTTGAAAATAGCTTTCAAAAGTTCATTATCATCCCAATCTTCAATGCGAAATATCTACTCAACTTTTGCTAATGCTAATTCCATCTATAAAGAATATTTTATACCATATTAATCATTATCAAAATAAAAATAAACTATCAAGTTGGAAAAAAAACATAGATTGCATGACATTATCGGAAGGCACTCTTGTTTCCCTATGTATTCTAACTTGCACTTTACCTCGCTTGGTATGAAAGGGCACTTATCATTTGTCGGTATACCTCCATTGTTCTTAATCCATTGTAACACATTTCTTTCACTACCGGAGTAATGCCTTTTATGTTGATATTTGTAACAATTGATTAGTTGTTACGGGGATAGATCTTTAATCACACATCCATGCCTCTTAATGTAAGATTCTACTATCTGGATAACAACTATGCATCAGCAGGTCATTACAAATACAATACATGCATAGCATTTAATTAGAATTAATATCTTAAAAATAGGTTCCATAAGTCAAGTTTTTCATTAGGAGGAATATTTAGATCACATAATTGGAGATCCAAGTTTGCATATTTAAGGATGTCGACAAATACAATTTGAAAGTATACAACACTAGTAAAGCAAATTTCAATTTCCCGACTTTGGTAAAGTCAATTTGGGCTCGGATAAAGAAAGAACAAGATCAAAGCTATCACCTTCATCTCAAATGGTGGCTTCATAGGAGGTATTTGCCAATAATGAAAAATAGTTGCTTGGCTTCTTTAGTTGATTCAAAAAACAGAAGGGAAGCAAAATGAGTCAGACACTCACATGATAAATGCCTTAAATGAAGCAAGATTGGGTCTTTCACCAAGAAAAAAAAATGGGGCAAGGTATTGGAGCCATTTATAGAGTTAAAAGGAACAAGGACAAAAGTTGAAAATTTTAGTACCTTATTTGGCTGTAAGGATCGGAAATGGCGCAGAAAGATCAAACTTTGGGGTCTTTCCACCATGATCAGTAGCAACAAGCAACAGTGTCCAGCATGGACATGAAAGGTTTCGAAATCTCGGATTGCAACTGGGAAGAAAGGGATAAGGAAGGGGAGCCGTAACTGTCACGTGAAGAAAGCGTGCAAGTAAATGAAGAGAACCGGACTTCTGGTCAGGGAAAGAAAAAAAATGGGGGGGGGGGGGGGGCGGCAAAGTGAGCTCAATATCGGCCCAACCCAAGCAGGAAAGGTGAAGTCGGACAAGTTACATGTGCGGCAGGCACGTTACTTAAGTGTAAGTAAGGCCGGGGCTGGATCTAAAAGGAAGAAGGGAAGGAAATGAAACTGGGGCTAAGTCCAAGCGGGAAAAAAAAGCAGAAAAGAAGAGGCGGCCCAGGTCCATGTAGAAAACAGGGAAAAAAGAAGAAGAATAAGAAAAGACGAAGGAGGAAGGGCCCAGCCCACACGTGAACAAAAAAAAAAGAGAAAAAAGGGAAGCACGTTCAGGCCTGGCGCACTCGAGAAATTAAGGAGGGAGACACAAAAATTGGGTTTTGCTTGCTATTGGACCGAAGCTGGGCTTCCTATTTGGGTCCCCTTCAACTCCCCATGATCCAACCCATTTTTTTCTCCCAACTCATTAACAAAAAAAAAAGATTATCATTTCTTCAAACTTTCAAGTAAAAAAAAGCAACAGCAGCAAATTGAAAGTACTCATTGTGAACAAATGATAGACTATAAAAGAAAGTCAAGACGTCAGTTACGCTTAAATGACAAGTCTCGTACGTGACCTTGCCCCGATGGGGCAACTTATAGGCACTAAAAATATTTATGTGTTGTACCAAAATAAAATTAAATTAATTATGTGGGCCAATACTTTTAATTAATTTACTCAAACCCAAAAGTCTCTCAAGTTGAAGCCAAGAAGACTACCGAGTTGAGCCACGATCTAAAACCCAAACAACTTTCAAGTCAAGGCCTGATCGAAGCCCAAATGACTCTCAAGTCAAAATTCAAGTCATAGACCAAATCAAGACTCAAGACGACTTCCAAGTCAAGTCACGAGCCAAGTTCGAATGGCTTCCAAGTCAAGGCGTAGTCAAAATCAAGTCAAAGTTAAAATCAAATGTCAAAGCCGAAATCGACTCTTAAGTCAAAGATCAAATGACTCTCAAGTAAAATCCGGTCAAAACCCGAGGCGACTTCCAAGTCAATACTCAATGTGACTTCCAAGTCAATGCTCGGCCTAAGCCCGAGAGATTTCAAAGTCAAAGTCAAAGCAAATGATTCCTAAGTCAAATCAAGCCAAGTTGAGGCCCAATTGAAGGTCCACAATGAGGTCAATGCCCATTTTGATTTTCAAGGGAAAGGGGGAAGTTTTCCTATAAATAGGCTCATACCTCCCTTGATTCTAAGGTTGGAAAAAAGGTTGGACAGTGTAGAAAAATTTGAAGAATCCACCGAAAGGTTGGAAAATTTGAAGAATCTATCCAAACCTCAATTGCTCTCTCTTTCAAGGAAGACAACAAGCACATCGAGCGTGTGTTGTCCGCCCTTGAAAATCAAAGACTTGCTTTGATAGAGATAAAGCCTTCAAGGCCTCTCTCAAGTGAAAGTTCATTTAAATTCAATAAGGGGATTGAATCAGCGGATTATATTCATTGTATTCAATAGAGATTGTACCTGCACATTCAAATTAATACAAATATTCAATCTTGTACCCAAATTCTTGTTTGAATTTATTTTAGATTTGAAATTTGTGCTTATAGTAATATAACAAATTATAGAAAGTTCTACATAATAAGGTGATTATAATTAATAAGTACATCAGTGATACCAACCTTTAGTATCTAATCCCTCTCTTTTTCCGTTCAAATTTAAACTATGATATGATAAGTTTTAGACTGATCAAATAATAGAAATTTTAATATTTTGTTATAAATATTTGTCCTTTGGCTATCAGAAAACACCCAACAAAATGAGTATATAACACCCCCACGGTGATAGAAATTAAGAGAACACTTTCTAAATTGCGCAAACTTTGGATAACCTTTTTTTTTTGGTCGTGTGTTGGGTGATACAGAGATAACATACAGTATATACTTTGGTACATTACCTATCTAGCTAAATTGAATGTCATTTGAATTTGAATCTTTTCTACCTTCCGAAATATTCTACATCTGAACAAACTATTTTTATATCCAATACATGGCTAAAGAGATGAAGATGGCAAATTATGCACAGCAATTGCACATAGGCTTTGAAATAGAATTCAACTATGCAAATGAGTGAATGTTTAAAATTAACACTATCACTATAGTAGATATTTACAAAATTTTCATATTTTACCAAATTTTGAATTATTATAACACTGTCTAATTTAACTTGTACTATCCATATATTTGAATGTATTACATAGAATACTCAACAAATAGGTAATTGAAGACAAGCCTTCCTTTTATATGAGTGATGTCAATAATTTAATATGTTAATAGAGAAAAACCAAAGAGAGAGCAAATATAAAAGATAATGGAAACATTGATTAATCAAGCATTCTAATCCTATGTCTGTACTACAAACTCGTATCCTACACGCGCTACCAGAGCTCTTTACTTTTGTCCCATTGCTTTGTCAAGATGAGGACAAAACCATGGACGGATAAAAAAAAGTCGCTCTGTAAAAGAGCATTCACAATCAGCGTCATGCAAGGCACGCATAGGGCCCACATGACACAGGCGTGTCAGATGCTTTGTTAGAGCATTCCCAGCCAGCGGAACTCATTTCAGAACTCTGGCATGCCACGTCAGCAGAAGTTCCACAGTTTTGGAACTTGCATTCTTTCATTCTGCCAGCCAGCGGAACTCATTTCAGGACAAATGATATAATATTTGTTGATGGAGCCCACAACTAAACATACTTTATTTGCTTTATGTAATAAAATTTGTTGTTGCATAATTAATTTTGTGTAAGTTAAAAATAATTTACATTTTTTGAATGGGGAAATATGTTTTTATCTTCCCGAAAAATCGACTAATTTATTTTAAAGTCTCCTAATTGTGTAAGTTAAAAATGACGATTTGTTTTATGTAATAAAATTTGTTCTTGCATAATTAATATTGTGTAAGTTAGAAATAATTGACATTTTTCGAACGGAAAAATGTGGTTTTATCTCCCCGAAAAATCGACTAATTTATTTTGAAGTCTCCTAATTGTGTAAGTTAAAAATGACGATTTGTTTTATGTAATAAAATTTGTTGTTGCGTAATTAATTTTGTGTAAGTTAAAAATAATTTACAATTTCGGAACGGAAAAATATGTTTTTCTCTTCCGGAAAAATGGACTAATTTATTTTAAAGTCTCCTAATTGTGTAAGTTAAAAATGATGACTTAATTTATATTGGTTGAACGAATACGAAGCATATGGAATATGATGTAGAATTGAATTGATACAAGCGCAAATAATTTCTCCTACATTGAAGACAATTACAACTCGAGTGTTCAAAATTTAAAACACTAATTCATAATACAACAACGGCGAATGACGGATAACCCTTCACACCTATGGTTGTGAGCTTTGCCGCGCCCTATGGCGATTCCAGATTTCCTCGATAAGGTCTGATTGGAGACGTGCATGTAGTGCGGGGTCATGAATTTGTGCTACTCTACGGAGGTAGGCAGCATAGCACGGATGATGGGCCTGTTGGACATTTGGTTGCGGGGTGTTGTCGTCGACATCATCGTAGTCGAAAGCAAGATCATACGAATCTCGTTCATCCTCGACGATCATGTTGTGGAGTATAACGCATGCCTTCATTATCATACCCAGCTCACCTTTGTCCATGTTTCGAGCTGGACCGCGAATGATAGCAAACCGGGCTTGTAGAACCCCAAATGCTCTTTCCACGTCCTTTCTAACAGACTCCTGACGTTCGGCGAACAATCTTGCCTTAGGTCCTTGGGGAAGAGAAATAGTTTTCACGAATGTTGCCCACCTTGGATAAATACCATCCGACAGAAAGTACCCAATATTGTACTCGCGATTGTTCACGACGTATTCACATTTTGGAGCCCGACCCTCATACACCTCTTGGAAAACATCTGATCGGTGAAGAACATTTAAGTCGTTCAGGCTACCCGGGCACCCAAAGAAGGCGTGCCATATCCAAAGGTCATATGATGCAACGGCTTCAAGAATCAAGGTGGGGACTCTGTAAATCCCTTTTGCAAACATCCCTTTCCAAGCCGATGGACAATTCTTCCATTCCCAATGCATACAATCTATACTGCCTAACATGCCGGGAAAATCACGTGCCTCGGCAACTTGCAACAGTCGGTCGACATCAGCTTGTGTTGGTTTTCTCAAGTACTCGGCCCCAAACACTTGAATGACAGCAGCAGCAAAGTTTTTCATACATTCCATAGCCGTGCTTCCTCCAATTTTTAAGTACTCATCTACACAATCTGCTGAAACCCCATAAGCCAGCATACGCATTGCTGCGGTGCACTTGGTGAGCGGCGACAACCCACGCCTACCAAGACCATCGTGCCTCAACTGGAAGTACTCAAAGCGACTACTGAGGGCGTCCACAATGCGGATGAACAGGTGTTTTCGCATCCGAAATCTACGCCGAAAGTGAGTTTCATTGTACATAGAGTTCTCTGCAAAGTAGTCTCTGTAGAGGCGATCGTGTGCATCTTCCCGATCCCTCCGAATGAATCTTTTCTTCTTTCTTGGTCGTTGGGATGATGAAGCTCGTTCCCCTTGTCCATGTTTCACAGCTAACTGAAACGACTCCACGTGAGATTGATTGTTGAGTATGGTCTCAAGAATGGATGAGTCATCACTAGAAGATGATGACTCCAATACAAATCTGAGATGATCTATTAACTCCGTGGATGAGTCATCACTAGAAGAAGATGGGTCACTCATTTTGTTGCACCTGTGATAGAAGTTTGCAAATGTTAGGGAAATGCTCGTGACATTAACAAAGCAAATTAAGAGAGCATTGCAGTGAAAAGTGAACTATAAAAATGTAACTAAATAAAATGAAATTAAAATGGAACTCATTGAAAGACATTACACATTTCATTCCACAACGTGAAGGAGTTCAATTACAACAAACTATTGGCAAAAGAAAGAACAAAAAAGCACAACGTAAAAAACATATTATTCCTAATACATGGGTGTCAATCTAAAGAAGGGCTGGCGTTGGACGAAGACGATGTTTGGCGGTACCGGCTCCGAATTTCTTCCTGAAGTGGACCATATCGCGCTTGATCCTCTGGACACATCTTAGCAATGTCCATTCTCAATATCTTGTCCTCATACTTCATCCGTTGGAAGTGCTGATGGGAGTCTATTAGTTCAACAGCTCTCTTAGCTGCTTCGGCCTTAACCTTAGCGGCCTCCGCCTTCTTCTCTTGGGCGATGACATATCTTTCGAACATGGTGCTGTTCTTCATATTTGTTGTCCCCATGGTGGATAGCTCCTTGGTGACAACATCAAGCACCGAGGCATGCGCTCTCTCTTTCGCCTTTCTTTTGGCGGCTTTTCTTCCAATGGGGCGGATCAGTCCACCCACTTCCTCTGTTGGTGTGTCATCACTAGCAGGAGTTGTTGGTGTGTCGGGGGTGCTGGGTGAGCCAGATGTGTCACTCTCCGAGTAACCGCCCACCTCATTGATCCGCAAGCGTTTAGTCGCCACATCTGCAGATTGATCGCAATTGACCTCCCACTTCGGTTGGTCTTTGAGTAGCACCCACCAATGCATCAAGTCGAACGGTTTGCCCACCATATCAGCGTATAGATCTTGGGCCTTCTGCATAATATCATCGTCGTTCGCCCCACTTGGGTTAGCCCTATAAGCCTGGCCAACACAAGCGGTCCACTTTGACACAAGTGGAGCTGCTCGGTTCCAACGGGCATTGCAAACTTTCGCTCCTCGCTTCGTTGCTCCGTCGGGAGCGTGCTGGTTGTAGGCATTTGCGATCTTCGTCCAGAACCCCGTTTTCTTTTGGTCAGCCCCAATCATGGGGTTGGTGCTGACGTTGATCCACGATGTCACCAAGCGGCGATCTTCTTCCAATGTCCATTTGGAAGTCACGCTGCCAGTCTCATTATGGATAGGGTTGGGTGCAGGGCGGGGTGTTGATGTGGTCATACTAGTAGGTGCTGGTAGCTGATAAGGAGGATGCATTGAACCGTACGTGAAATTTGGAATTGGGGGTCCATGCTGGCCTTGGAGGGGAAAGTTTGGTGGTGCTTGAGGATATTGCATATGTGGGTATTGTTGAGGGTATTGTGGATGATATTGCCAATTAGGAGGGTTTGGGACAATATTCATGTTGTTTGCGGCATCCCGTTGTGAATTATCCCCAGTTAGTAAGTTGATGAAAGATTGAGGGTGATTGGGATCCATTTTAAAGTGCACACCTACCAATGTATGAAAAAAAAAACATAGAAACACTTAATTTCTCACATAATTTACAAACAACATAAACAATTCTAATTTCGACTTTGTAAACAATTGAATTGTAATTTCTAAACATAGTAACGTTTACACATTTTTTTCAATTCTAATTTCTCAAATATTTCAATTCTTACCCTGCCAATATTTTACCCCAACAAAACATACACAATTTAGAAACTAATTTTTGATCTACGCATGTTCTAAAACAAGAGCACAAATTATTAAATATAGTAATCATGTACACAATAAAACTAACACATATTTAAATTCTAATTTGGAAGCATACCAACTACATGTACATATTTCTTACCCTACCTTTTTTTGTTTCGTTATACAATAAAACATTCACAGATTCAATTTATCACACTTCGTAAACAATCACGTAATTAATTTATACAATCAACCATTTAATAACGCATTCCATTTCTATGATCATATAATGAACAACAAAATTAATTTCCAACATCAAGCATTTCATAACGTGGACGTAACATTTTTTTGTAACAACTTATGAAATTCACTTACTATCATGCATTCAAATTCCTCAAACAACACCATTTACAAACTCACATTATACATCATGTGGTCAACAAGAACCAAAAATATAAAATTTGGTAATCA
>JACYFF010031958.1:5006079-5066015 GCA_017589665.1 Selenicereus undatus | reverse complement strand
GCAAACCAAACCACATTACAGGGACCGAGTCCAACTGGGATCCTCCTAGCTTTGAGGACATTCATGATGACCACACAGAGCATAATTGCAGCAACATACAGGATGACAGAAGGATGAGCGGCATTGAAGCAACTCTAGAGTCATCGAATGAGAACCAAAATTCAAATTTGAATTGGGAAGACAGACAATCACCAGACAGTGCCTCTTCAGATGCAAAAACTAAAACTGTTAATTTCAGTCATAATGGCTACTCGGAAGAAGTGATCAAAATCTCTTAGCAATTAAACCAATTGGAAGATGAAACAATAGGTACACCTCCAGGCTTTGCAAATGCGGACATCGTGGGAATAAATGAGTTAAAAACTGGTCACAGCTCCAAGGAAGTGGAGCAGAAAGGACAGCGAGCGGAAGAAGGCGAATACTCAGGACACCTCACTGGGGAATTGAATCCTCCACCAGGCTTTGAATCTGCAAATAAATTGAGCACAGTGTCCGGTCAAATAAACAAGAAAAACCAAAAGCAAAAGCCAACGCTTCAAAGTAGTGCCAACAATTCCCAGGCTGACAATTCTACCACACAGTCATCTGAAAGTCTAGAAAAATTGGCAAAGGAATCCTTGCAAATTGGAAACATCCTGGGGCTCACAGTCACTGCAAACAAGAAAGTGGCTACATTCAGAATTAAGAAAATATTGAAGCAGCAAAGGAGGAGTGTCTTAACATCCGGTAATCAAGACAATAGCTAATCATTGTCCAACCTCCAAGAAGATAGCTACCTAGAATGTTCGAGGATTGGGGTCTGAAAATGGTCTGAAAATAAACGGAGAATGGTCCAGAATTTAATCAGGGAAAAGAACATTGAACTTATCGGCCTAGTGGAAACTAAACACTCTGAACTATCGCAATGGGACATACAAAGTTGTCGGGGACAACATGTCATGGATCTTTTTCAAGAACCAGCATATGAGGGATCCGGAGGTCTCATTATATCATGGAGGAAGGACTCCTTCATTTACTCTAGATGTATCAAAAGGGGGATAAGTCTCACTGGTGAATTTCTAAAGGACCACTTTCGTTGTGAAGTCTGCCTAGTGCATGCACCAAATGATCAGAATGATCGAAGACAGGTGTGGGATCAGCTCAGAACACTCAAAGCATCTGTTCCAGCCCCCCTTTTGCTCATGGGGGACTTCAATGACTTACTTCACCCAAGAGAAAGAAGAGGGGCCTCCAAAGTAACAAGAAGCATGAGAGAATTCGAAGAACTTATACAGGACCTTCAGTTGGTTGACCTAAAGATTGGACAGAACTTCACATGGCTGAGACGGAATGCAGCAAGCAGAATCGATAGAGTAATGATTGAACCAGATTTCCTTTTACCTTTCCCAAGGATCAAAGCATGGTGCAAAAATAGACAACTTTCTGATCATTTTTCCATTGTAGTAGGAACAACTCAGATTCGATGGGGTCCTTCTCCATCCAGAACCCTTGACTGCTGGCTGGAGGAGCCGAGTTTTCTGAGTACATTCAAGAGAGAATGGGTACTACTCACTGATGAACCTTTAGAGAAGAAGCTGCAAAGGCTGAAGAAATCACTACAAAAGTGGAACAAAGAGGTGTTCGGGCATATTGAATTGAGGATTAAAAGCTTCCAAGAGGAGATGGAAAAACTGGATAATATTGCCCAAAATAGAGAACTACTCCAGTGTGAGTGGCATAGAAGGGAAGCACTCTAGATGCAACTATGGCTGTGGATTGCACGAAAGGAGAGGTATTGGAAGCAACTATCACGATGCAAACTAATTCGTGAAGGAGACAGAAACACAAAATATTTTCACCTATTAGCCTAGCAAATTTGGAGCAGTTTAGCTTGCGACCTGGGTCAGATAATCCACACACCGGAAAGTTTCAGGGATTTTTATGCGATGTGGATAGCTACAAGGATCAAGAATCAGATTTGACGTAAGTTGTGGATTACAACCTTATATGCAACAGCTTGGAGCCTCTGGATGAAGAGAAATGAGATGGTTTTCCAAAACAAAGAGCTGGATTGTGCTGCTTTGAGCCACAGTGTCCGATGGAGGGTATCCTTATGGGCCAAATCATGGAAAGAAGAGCTGGCATACACCCCGGAGGAGCTGGCAAGAAACTTCAGTTCTATTCCTGTGTTATTTTCATAAGGGTGTTGGGTTGTGGGGTTTTGTTTTATTTCTCTGATTGTTTTAGTTACTGTTCTTATTTCATCTTTATTACATTGTCTCGAATTGCCTTTGGCACTAATTATCGAAAAAAAAAAAATTGGCGAGGTTTTCTTTCATATTCTTGCACCAACAAAAAGTTTTTTAAAAAAAATTCTTCTTTCTATTATATACAATTTATATTAGAATTAGGTTGGGTTAGATCTATCCATTTAATAAATGAGTTAATTTCGTATTGGTCTTGAAAACAGTTTATATTTGCTCAAAAATGAAAAATAACAAGTTTTCACATTATATGGTCAAATTGCGCCTTCTTCGGATTAAAATCGTTTAGGTTTGAGTCGTATTTGTATTTCTCTCAGTAGCTTCGGGTTTAGTTTATATCAGATCAAACTTTTTCAACTCTAATTTATATTGTGAAAATAATTTTTTAACCAATGAAAATGTTGATATATTTTTAGAAAGGAAAATTTTGATGATGCAAAAAAAAAAAAAAAAACTGTGCAAGTGAATTAATGTTTTTAAAAGTGAATATAGAACTAGTGGAGTAATTATTCTTAAATAGGTTGGCTTATATATATATATTAGGGGTCCTGATTTGTGTAGGCATTAGCAGCGGAGATGAGTCCAAATGTTCGTGTGGATTGCAGTGCTCCCGGTTATGCTCCTACGGAATTTTCTAGCATGGGCCTCGGTCGCTATGGTTATGTGGTAATTGTATCCATATGCATTATTACCTTGTTATTTAAAAAATTAGTTTAAATCTGTGCTTTATACAAAATATGTTCAAATAAATATTTTGTATATATATTATTGAAATAATAAATAAATAATTATAATAGATATGATTAATATTATAATTTAGAGGAGATAATGAAAAAACTCAATGAAAAAGTTAAGTAAACAAACACTTCATGCATAATTAATGAGATTAATCTTTGAAAATTATATAATTATGCAAAAAGTCTGTATAAGTATGATAGAGACAATAGATAGTGAATTTGTTACAAAGAATGCTAAATAGGATGATGATAAGTCAATTTATGACGTCAATGACAAAAAGTCCGCATCCTCTTCTTGTTGGTGAATAAAAATTTATGAAGTCATTAATTCTATAGTGAAGTTAGGTAAAAACTATTTTAAAGTCGGTTTAGTTTTAGTTTCGCATGTAATACGAATAAAATTTGTCTTTCAATGAAAACAATTTGAACATCATATATAACTTTTTTGGCTATTTAAAGTGGTTCATGAGTGGGTGATAATATAATTATGTATTTATAATTTGTACATTTGGTTTTTATGTCAACCTAATAATTTCATGGGTTTTGATATAAACTTTTAATGCCCTTATATTGTCTTGTAAGATATGAGTTAAGTTCAGATTTATGAGTTGTGACATTTCTCAATTTGAAGTATTATGACGATTTGGGGCATTTTATTTTAAACGGTAAAAGATTAATTATAATTATAGGTGTTTTATGAAGAGAATTTGATTATTGGATTTGTACGGTTTAAAAGAAAACAAAAATTATTTTATTTTTTCTTATGCGTTAAATAGATTAGATTTTGATCAATTTGTTTGAAACGTTAAAACATTAATTATACTTTTAAGATTTATATGAATTAAATATAATTATAAGATATGCATGCTTTGAAAAAAAAAGAAAAATATTTCGTTTATTTTCTTCTGTTAAATAGATTATATTAAATGTGAAAGAAATTCAGCTTCACGGGCCTAATATGATGATCGTGTTTTATTTTTAATTTATTTTTATATTTCACGTTCAATCCTTGCAGTATGCTATATTATGCTTACAATATGTAATTTTTTTAGTACAATCCTTACATATATATGATCATAATTAATATTGACTATGTTATCAAATTCAAAGAGAAAGATAACAACGATGATAATAATAATGACGACAACAACAACAATAGTGATAATGGAAATAATTATGGAAATCATATTTATGTTTCTATTCTAGCATTTGTAAGATAAAGATTAATCGTATTTCGCAACCTTCTCGAAGAAGGAATTCTTTCTGCTTATATATTAAACATGTTTATTCGATCCATAAAAGAAATTAAAATTGTTTATACTTAGATCTCTTGAAGACTAGTTTTGTATAACTTTGGATAGACTCTGTTACATTGGTGATGATATCATATTCGCTTCTTAAATATCTGCCTTAGCCTAAATAAGTATATTATTGGTTTAAAATATCTAATTTTTCAATAAGTTATGATTAGTTAATGATTGTGAATCTTTAATATTCATCGACTACACTGATAAGTATAAAAAACACCCTAATTGGATCATCCTTATCTACGAATATGTATGATACATGTAATTTTTTAATTGCAACAAATTACGGTTAAAAAAAATGATTTTATACAATTAGTAAGTGATAATGCCTTTTCACTATTCATTTATGCCATTTTTTTGCAATTTAATATATGATAATATAATTTCGATATCAAAACAAGACCTTAGAAATGTCTTTTTAACAAGACATATATCATTTTACCTTTTTTACGTACAAGTGGTGATGCTCGCAATATTTGCATTTTTTGAATCGAATCCAATCAGTATTTGTTCATTGTATGTGTATGTCAAGTTGAGTTCAACATAAGAATTATAATTTATCGAATTTTATTAATTCTAATCTCAGACGGATGCATTTTTGCAAGCAACTTGCCTAAAGAGGGCTGGAACCACAGAAGAAATCGCGGCTGCTGCTGTTTTCTTAGCATCCGATGATGCCTCTTACATTACTGGAGAAACTCTGGTGGTTGCTGGAGGCCCAAATGCTAGACTTTAATGACTAGTTTTGTTGTCTACATGTAATACTTGTAGGCAGCATTGAATCAAAAATTGAGCATTGCATACTATTATTTATCATCAACACCTCCCCCACAAAAAGGATGTATGTTACATTGTTTATTTATGATGTATACAATTTTTTTTATTGCCAATAAATACAAATGTCATCGAAGGATTATTGGTTAAAATAAATAAGAATGATTTAATCATCATTATTTTGGGCTTGGTTAAGTACATCACTAGTAGTATAGGGTATATGTTTTTCAATCTACTAGTTTTGCCTAGGCTGGTGGATGAGCTTATATTGATAGAAATCCAATCTCAAGAGTGCAATATATATTACTGTTAGAAAGTTACATTGAAATCAACACAGGTTGGTTTAAGTGGTTTGACACTTGTTCCTCTTAAATAAGGTCTCGGGTTCGAACCTTGTGAATGGATACTGTACCTTTAGAAATTTTATATCCCATCTTCTTATCAATCTTAAAGGATACTGCCCCTTTAGAAAAGGAACACCTAAAGACATCAAATTAAAGCATTGATAGGTTTAGGTCTTATTTCCGTTATGATTTTATTGTGAATGCATCTTATCCTAGTACATGCTGCATCTTTCCTTTCCTTCTTTCTTTTTTCAAAATAAAAAATGAGATGCAAAAGCTGATCTCAGTAGAATTTAAATTCAGGTTTTCAGTAACAATTAGTTCAAAGTTAACGTGTTTTTCTTAAATATGAGAGAGTCATTGTATAATTTCAAGCATGGAGCACACACTCGCGAGAACTACAATGATCTGGGTGAATTAAAGACTCGACCTAAGTTGTGTTGCATAATCATCGTATTGTTTGCGATATTCTTTAATTACAACATGACACAACGAATAAAGTTGACCGATTAGGGTTTGCTTGTATTGATGTAGCTAACAAAATTTTTCACCCTGACAATTAATAGTTGATTAAGTACAAAAAAGTGATTTTAAGCCTTTAACATATAGATTTAGCTAGGCTAAGTGGGGGAGGGGAAAAAATGTCTTTGATTCAAAACTTCTATCTCAATCATTATAAATTATGTTCAGCGGTTAAATCTCAATGCCTACTTTTCTTTAAAGGAAAAAGAAATTCATGCAAATGTTTTATCAGCAAGTTTCACATTAGTTTTTTTGGGGATTCGGTTGCACTCATTTTTGGTCGCTTTCACTTCAATAGGTATTCTTCTTATTCGTGTATTTTTTAAAAGAATGGCGGTTGTTGGTTTAGTGGTGCGGTTACTTTTGGTAATTTTTTTTTCTTTTTTTTTGGTGCAGTACTTTTGATATAATTTGCTCATAAGAGTTTTTGGGTTTGTTCATCACCTAATTTAGATTTGTTCATTAGAGTTGACAAGTTTGTTTTACCACATTGTGAGAATTTAATTTGTTTATTATGTTAATCATATTTGTTCTAGTAAAATATGACTTAGTACACACAAGTCATGCACATTCGTTCAATATAAAACTTGAGTAATAAAGAGTATTCATTCGATGAATGAACGAGTTTATAACATTTCTATTTCCATCATATAATTTGAAAAAAATTTCATGGTTGGCAAATACATGCTCTATTGTACAGTCACCTATGCACTTGACCCAAAAATATTAACCAAAAAAATATCATTCTAAACCAAAATCTCCTCATATCATTTGGTTCACAAATAGTGTACTATTACATGATAGAGCCAAAAAAAAAAAAAACAAAGCAAGCCAGATTGTCATAATCCTCATGCTCTTGCCAGTGTTTGCAAGGCATCTATTGGCTATTGTTCATAGTATTTGTTGTTGTACTGAATATTTCATTACTTCAGCTGTAAACCACAAATGTTAGGAGACTTCATTGGGGCATCGTTTGATGTTCTGAAAAAGAGCAAGTTAAGGTTCAGTGAACAAGTTTAACATACACAAAGAATAAACTACATACTGTCAGTGAATAATCTTAGTCTTAACAAACTATCACCACATATTGAATTAACATCAATTAGCCATGGATAGTGAACAACCTCAATATTATACAATGAACAATTTTAGTATTATACCTAGCACACAAAATTTATTATACAATGAACAGTTAGCCATGGATAGTGAATAACCTCAATATTATACAATGAACAATTAGTATTATACATAGTAAACAGAATTTATTATACAATGAACAATTAGTCATGGATAGTGAACAACCTCAATATTACACAATGAACAATTTTAGTATTATACCTGTTAAAAAAATTTTATTATACAATGAACAATTAGCTATGTATAGTGAACAACCTCAATATTATACAATGAACAATTTTAGTATTATAGCTAGTAAACAAAATTTATTATACAATAAACAATTAGACATGGATAGTGAACAACCTTAATATTATATAATGAACAATTTTAATGTTATACCTAGTAAACAAATTTGATTATACAATGAACAATTAGCCATGGATAGTGAACAACCTTAATATTATACAATGAACAATTTTAGTATTATACCTAGTAAACAAAATTTATTATATAATGAACAATTAGCCAAGGATAGTGAACAACCATAATATTATATAATGAACAATTTCAATATTATACCTAGTAAATAAATTTTATTATACAATGAACAATTAGCCATGGATAGTGAACAACCTCAATATTATACAATGAACACTTTTAGTATTATACCTAGCACACAAATTTTAGCCATGGATAGTGATCTGCTGAAGTCTGAAGCTTTTGCTACATTAATATGTGTGTCCGACTTACCATCGCTAATCAACGCAAACTATAATCGAAAACCTTGACAGACCAAATTTAACCAGAAGAAAATATCCTAATGGATGAAACAGATGCACAACCACATTTTCCAACTAAAATTAAACACAAACCCGAATGAGAGAAAACCATAGAGCACAATTAACAATCAAATGAGATTTGCCCAACTTCAGATTTGCTCAACTTCTATCAAATCAACCAAACAAAAACTCAAACAAAGGAAAAATAACCATAACTCATCAATTTCAACCAAATTTCTCCACTGAAATTACCTCAGCAAACCCTTCAGCAGTTCCAGTCTATGTTCCAAAGAAAATGGTGACCTTAGTCTTCCCAGCAGCAAGTTCAAGCTCATCCTCCTCAGGCTGGACTTTCAACGGCTTAGGAGCAATAACGACCTTGGAATTCCTGCTCCCACCGTTGGATCTTTTCCACAGGATCTACACGAGCCCCACGATCACCGCCAACGAAGTCGTCAAGACCGCCACAGAAGACAAAGAGAACGTGAATTGCTCATGAACTGCTCTATTATTGTTTTCAATTATTGTTTTCAATTAAGATGCAAAAAGAGAAGAAGAGAACGTGAAGAAAGAAGCAAAGGAGAGAGAAGGTGAGGGGAGTGGGGCGGGAAGAGAGAGAGAGAACGTGAAGGGGGGGGGAGAGAGAACGTGAGAAGGGGGGAGGAGAGTATATGTAACTATTTTTATTTTTGTCAATTTTTTAATTATATAAATGACTTGGATATATCGTGCTGGTGTGGCAATGAGAGTATATACTCTCATGTGTATAATATATGTATTGTTTGGGAAAGGAGTTAATAACTTACATAAGCCTAGTGATAAGTCGATCAAGTAGGGCTTCCGGGACTTTTGGGATGAGAGATAATGAGCAAATGTCTACTATTTCGTCCTGAATTTTGATTCATGAGGCCTCACAAGGCAACCACTTATGTCCATTGAACTAGAGCTCTTTGGCATTACAAGTTTAACCTTTTGTGGACGTGTGTGAAGCTAAGGATAAATATAAGAGAGCTAAATTTAGTTAGTTGAGTAGCTCTTAACACGAGAATTCTACCTAAGTTGTCGGCGTATAAAATAGTGGAGAAATCTCGATTTTCACTATGCTCCCATAACACCAGTTAATAAGTGGAGTAACCCAATCTAAGCCATCCAATCTGTCGCTTGATTGACATTTCTAAAGTTGTGATTGAAATGCATGCTTGTGAACTTGGAACTAAATTGCTCAAAATCCTAGACTACGTAGTTAATTTGCGAAGGGATGTGACATTCGCCCTTGAATGCTCTAATCAAGATGATGTTGTCACCTTCACCTTCAATGTTATTGATGATCCCAAGTTGTGCTGCCTCATGTAATCCAAATCTGAGAACCAAGGCTTGCGTTACTAGAATTGCAGTATTGCCCACTTTCCAAGCACCCGTTTCAATGAGTCTTCCCCCTCCAATATAATCTCTAAGGACAAAGCCTGCCGAGCTTGACTGCCCTAAGCCATCAAAGCTAAGCTTAACCGAGCCTGCTCGAGGCCGCCATTGCCATGTGACAAGATGCTGGTGCTTGCATTGGGCGACTAAGGCTGGGTGCTTTGCATTGTCCAAACACTCATCATTGAGAATGCCATTCTGCATGCGAACGCTTTGCCTCCATGAAAACTATGATGGCAGTCTCCTACCCTGGACAGTTAGGCAACCCCAGTACTAGCTTGCACAATGATTCCTTTGTGAGGATTATTTCAAGTTTAACATGTTATGCACATAATTTCAAATTTAACAAGTCTAAAGTACTATATTTCTATCTAGGACTCCTATATTTTGCAATTTCTTTCATTCTCTCTCTTGGAGAGATTATTTACTATGACTAAGAGACAAATGGGTTGATATACTTGCACTAATCCTATCCCACTGCCAATCATTAAGATCCCTGAGTCTATTTACATTAGATAACACTATGTTTCTTAAAAAATGAGGACAAACAGAACTGATAACACTGTTTCACTCAAAAGATACAGAGATATAGAAATATAGAAGTCACTGTACAATAGAAATGTCGAAGTCACTGTACAAAGAAATGGAAATATAGAAGTCATTGTTATAGTGTACTTTAAAAATCTAAGCAAATAATAAATCCTTCGAAAATTATTTTCAACTTTTGACATATTTGGTCTAACTATTCATTTGTTAATAAAGTGACATATCCCTTACTCATATTTGATATGTTATTAAATGATCTCACCAAAATTTTGTGTAATCAATAAGATGGATCACTAACACATGTTGGTTTAAGCGGTTTGACATTTATTTCCGTTGAAGAAGATATCGGGTTCAAATCTTATAAATAGAGAAAATCTGTAATAAGAGAGTTATATCCCTTATTTGGCCAACAGTAGCTCAACTCTAGTAAAATGAAGGATGTAGAACCAAAAAAAATAAGATGGACCACCTCCAGGCTCCAACCCCCCCCCCCCCCCCCAAATAAAAAACAAAAACTAAAAAAGGGGAAGTTAAAAGGAGCAAAATTGTAACGATATACAGTGATAAACGCTTTGTACAGTTGAATAATCTCCTTCCCATCTAGTGCTGCAAAAACATACCACACTTGGTGTCAAAGGCATCACCCAACTCTGCAAACCCTGTTACTTTGAAAAGGCTATTATATACACACAACATAGACAAGATATATCCTAGACAAATCATCATAATCATCTCCTCTTTGGCAACTGGAATGTCCTCTTTAGGAACTGGTTCGCTGCTCGATCATTCCTATGGCACAGTACTCTGAGTATGGTGTTAGGATCTGACTTGTTCCACCTCCCTGTCGTCGGTGGCATCGGTAGCCTCCTCCCTGGCGCGCTTCCTCCTATTTCGCTCTTTTCACAAGCCAAAGTGCTGAAATCTTCTATTAGCTGCTCGGTTGATTGCCCCATGAGTTGAACCACTCCTTCAAGTATTTCTGCTTCCTTGTCAACGTCGTCCTCTGAAATTAGCCCTGCTCCACTAGTGCAAAACACCCTCTTCAAGCTCTCGAAATCCTCCTCAATCATCTCAAAGTCTTGTCTATAGAAGGTCCGGGTGCAGCCCCCTGCTAGGAGTACCATTAGGTAAGCCTCAAACGCGGCTTTCATCACCTCCTTCATTGCTAGGGGCTGGGCATGGTCTATTAGGATTGCCCCCATGAGGGCTAGGTTCTGTTTCAGAATGCGCAAGGATGGCCTGATTCTTGAATTTGCCACGTTGAACACGTAAAGGCTCTCATAGAACACTGAGTTTGAGTCCAAGAAGACAAGCCGGTAGGCTGACACCTCAGCAACGTGCTGGATGGCTCCCTGCATAGAGGCACGGGCAAGCTCAAAGAAGGAGGCGCATGTGAGTGGGGTTTTCCGGGTGCTTGGGAATCGCTTTGGAGCTGTCGGGTTGCCTCGTGAGGCAAGGGCGAGGCTTTTGTCGAGGGAGTTGAGCTGAGAAAGAAGATAATTTAAGGTGTTGAGGCGGATGTAGAGGCGTTGGGTCCCGCGGCTTGTGGATGGGCGTGGATGGTGACCTTCGATGGCCGCCATGTAATGATGCAATTCCTGCATGCTGGCAACGTTGCAACCAGCTCTTTTCCATAGCTTGGCAAACTTTGAATCCCGATTGCATCTGGTTAGCGGAGGGAGTGTTGGAACATAGCTTTGTTTGGTTCCTACATCAACATATCAAGGATCCTCCATAGTTCGTTCACTATATCATATTGTTGAACACTTGATGTTTCAATTCAACAGAAGTATGAACTATGGGGGCCAAAATTCAAAAGAAACGAAGTGCAAAATTTTCAAAAAACTGAGGAGTTTATCACTTGAAAAAAAAAATGCATGTAATGCTTGTCACTAGCTAAGTCCAACTGACATGTTTATGGCAACACCATATAGCAGACAAAGGAGCCTCATGTTTTAAACAGAAAGAAAACACCACTCACCACAAGAGGCAACAAAGCTGGAATATTCTCTAATCACACGCTCTACACCGTCAGCTAGATCTTGGACTAAATCATCAGAGAGCCCTACAGGAATGTCAAAGAAGTCGTCAATAGTTTCTTTGGCTATCTTCATTAGCTCCACGGCTGATTGTGCGAAAGGCTCTGCTTTAGACTTTGGATTCCATGTCTGAGATAGGATTGAAATGATAATCACAATCATAGTTCTCAACTTTACACGATTGAAATTACAACAGACAAAAACCGAACTTACTTCCGTTTCTCTTGCCCTTTGAACACGATCTTTACCCTTCCGTAGCCTATCATCAATCCACTTCCTCAAAAGTCTTAATATGATGGAGTCGACTTCATAAGGTTCCATCTCTCTGACAACGGACTTCCCTCCGTCCTCACATTCGACAGTGTCCTCAACTACCATCTGCACCAAAACTTTCTCAAGTTTTCCAGCTCTATGGAGCACTTCGATGGTCTCCTTTGACAGCGTCGATACCTCGGCCAGGTATTTTTGCAATGCATTTCCATAGCAGCTGTGCAATGTTACAGCCGCTACTGCAGCTGACACTGAGTGCCACTTCTTCAGAGTGTTACTGTAGCTTTCCTTTTCTTTTGCAGCCAGTTCTTCAGTGGCTTGAGCTAGGTCTATAAGAGCTTCACTGGCCTCCTTCTCTCCTAGTTCTTGCATATTTTCTACGTTCATACTTTCTGCGATCTGAAATATAAGATATATCGTATATGAGCCCAATTAATATTACAATTCAAAAAAAGTAGATAAGTTCGTATCATACAACTAAAAAATGCATGATTCCATACGTCTCTTTGGTATGCATGCAAGTAGGAACCTTTGCTACTATGCCTTCTCATTCCAACCTAAACACCCGCGTCAACACTCAGATTAAAGTATGGACAGTAACCCTTCAAGTTTTAGACTAAAAGAGCATAGGATTCTTTGAAAATGGCTGCTGCCCCATTCCCCGACTCGTACAATCATACCCATATTGGTAAATTATAGCTGAATCCAAGTGATGCTGCCAACAAGTTCTAACAAAAAGCGTGCCCCCAGCATGGATGTCACAAGTAACTGAATAAAACAGCCAAACTTGACAAATGACAACAACAATCTGATCTGATCTGACCCTGTCAGGGTGATTCATGACTTTAGAGAAATGCTACTGAAAACTTGCGAGCCAATGACTATGCAAAATAGCCAATGCAAATTCCAATCCAAAACAATTGGAACAAAGATCAATATGAAACCATCCCAACCCTCGAATTCTTCCCTGCCAGAGTGTATTCAATACAACTCACTGCTATCGAAAACCCAAAATGATGAGCATCGATCCAAAATTCAATTACCTTTGCAAATGCATTCCTCAAAGAAGAACTGATGTAATGAGCAACTGGATCACCAGATAGATTATCTATTTCCAACTTGCCTTCTCCTTGCTCTTGTCTGGCTGCTATGGTTGCAGCTATGTCTTCGTCCAAGATCCTCCTCGCTTGCAATGCCAGTGGGATTAGATTCTCCATCATCGCAGGGTGGCTCTTGCAGAAGCTTTCATGGTAATTGAGCAATTTCTTCTCTGACCACCCAATGATGGATTTAAGAACAGAAGTGAGGATCTTAACATACATGCCCTCTCTTTCAGATGGCTTCTTAGCATCACTCGCCACCTCAACCAGCATAGTCAAGGAAGCACTTAGAAGGTCTTGCTCAGCCTGGCCTGTCAGGACATACTGTTGGAAAAACACCCAAGTGAAGCACACATTGTGAATAGCTCTGTTTATCCCAAGTGTGCTCCATGTCTTTTTCATCAGCTCCATGAGCTCATCGACCTCATCCAATACAGCAGTGTCATCCTTGAGGTCAAACACAGATTGGAGCAGTGCTACGTAGAGATGGAGGTTTAATGGGTACCCATCAGCCCAGTGACAGACATCAGATGTGCCATGAGGCCCACGCCAAGCGAGTGAAAGAACACTGTTGCACAGCTGCCTCATTGTCTCCGAGTTCTTCCCTGTGTCAACAGGCTTGTCCTCATTAGCCTGCAAGATTTCCCGGAACTTGGTGGCAGACGGGTTTGATTGCTCGAGTGTGATTGCTGGGTGGATTAGCAGAGCAGTTTCCAGGATCTTTAGCTGCCGTTTTTGCCAGTAATGGTACTCAACAGGGTCCCGAAATTCTGATGGCTTCAAATGGCGGAGGAGCTCAAGAGGGAGGATTAACGTTTCTGCTCGTCTGCTCCTCTGTATCAGATCAACAAAAGTATTCAGCGTCCCAGGACAAGAAACATTTTCAAGGCAAAGCTTAAATTGCACACAGATGATGAGCCTGCTACAGGAAGATATGCAATACAGACAACAATCAGAATGACAAAATTTAAGTCACAAATGCCACATCAGAAACGTCCTTGTGCTGTCTGCATTTGGATCACAATTATCCATGACAAAAACGCTCCTCTATTCCCATTTCGGCTCTGGATCCTAATATGGAGACAGCAAACCATGATCAAATATCCATGGTCTGTAATTGTCAAGCATAAGGATTCAAAACACAATTCCAATTTCTTGCTGACCTGATGTCGTCTTATATTAAAAACTAGATTGTGATTCCGTGTTACACACAAACATCATTAAAATTTTTGGTTAAAAATGACAAACCTATGTACTCTATCTTTTGCTCTCTATTTTTAAAAATATTTTCAATTTATTGGTTAATTTTGTAAGAAAATTCATAATATCGAGACATACATAAAAAAACCTTAGAAATGACAGTTTAATTTACCCGCAGTGATGTTTTACTACATTTTTTTCGTCCTTTAAAACCTATTTATTAATGACATCCTATTAATTGCAAGCTCATGTGGCGTTTATGCGAGAACCACTTCTCCAAACTTCATCTCTCAAAATCCAAAGATATATATGGTGTGCACGCCATCAACATTAACCAAGGCAAGGAAGAAGAAATGGGGAGGAAAGAACCAATTTAAGGAAAAAAGGATGATGCACAAGAAATGATGATAAATACATCTATATGGACATACTTGGCCAACAAGGGTTCTCATGAGTGTCTTACGAAGCCTGTGGTCACTTTGTTCTGTGACCCTCATTTGAATCCTCATGATCTCTGCTGATGTAAGGGGTTTTCGTGATGTTCGAGGGGAAGGCAATGTGAATGAGATCCCAGGGCTGGCCCCTCCATGTGAATGTCTGTGCTCGTTCACATGAAAATCCCTGGGCGAAGACGGCCCACCTCCTAGAGACGCTCTCCTAATAGATGGCATCCGCTTGAGGGTCCTCAGCCCCAGCGCCCTTTTTGTCTTGCTGTTTGTCATCATCCCCACCCCACCTGGCCGCGCTGAGCCAGGCGTCCCAGGTGACCCAGGCACGCCTGTATCCCCATGATGATCATGTGAAGAATAGAATGCCAATGCACTCTGGCCACCAAATCCAGGAGAGGACCTACAAGAGGTGAAGAACAACTCGTAGGCAGCCTCCCGGACATCATCCTTATCAAGCCCATCAAGCTTCCCAAATGGCCATTGGAGGTTCAGGTCAGGCTCATACTCTGGAGCCCGTGGTGCTAATGCATTATTATGGGTATATGATGCTGACGGTGAAGATCTTGGCGATTCTAGCTGATATGAAAAGGAAGATAGCTGCGGAGGGGAGCTCTCATAGCGGCTGTGGAGGCCCATTAATTATCTAAGAAAAGATTCATTAATGATTTATTAATGGGTTGATAACATAATCAGTGGTGGCGACAGAGTCTTGGGGAAAAAAAAAGAAGATAAAGGATATGACAGTCAGTTCACCAGTAGGACAGAAGGGGAAGAGGAGATGGGAATTATCTTAATTAAGCAAAATAAGCGGAGAAACAATGAGAGAGACATGGTTGTGCTGCATTCTGGGAATATGACAACAGTTTTGGGAAAAGGGGAGAGAAAAATCCTCGTAACATGAGAAGGGGTGGCAAAGAAAAGAGATAGAAACAGAAGTGGGTGTGTTTTTGGTTTTGGCTAAATGTAGTCTTTGCAAACAAGAGGAGAAGAAATGCTGAAACAATGCATAGATAGCAAATTCATATTCAACTTCTCTCCTTAAATGTAGGATCTTCAAATGTTCATGATTTCAGCATGTATCAACCAACACAGAGAGGATCAACAAATGGTATATTCATATAGCCTGCTCTGCCTTAATTAATTAATTAATTAATGCGGCATCACCATCATGCATGCAAGAATGACCTAGCTATGAGGGATCAACTCTTCTTTATTATGATGATTATTGTGATTTTTCTCATTTATGTTTTGGCATGCTTTTATTTTTTGAGAGTTAAATATCAAATTAGATTTGATTAACTATGGCATTTCCATTGCTAACAATAACTTCTAGATTCTAGTAATATTATAAGAAAATAGAGTAATTAATTTGTATGATTCATGCTCTAGAGAAATTAGTTTTTTGTGTGTAACATCAAGAAATCCAATTGTGATATGGAAACATCATGATATGGCACTAAAAGCTTGATACAACATCACAAAGTTAAAAATCGAAAAATAAGAGCTCTACTCTGATAAACCAGAGGTACAAAAACCAAAAAAATATGATGCCAAAATTTAAAACGTCGCATTAAAAAAATTGTAATGCCACTTGACAAGTTTTTTTTTTTTTTAAATCAAATATCGCACTAAAAGTTGAAAATATGAAAAATAAGTTTTTGATCCGAATGACTCGTAGATAACTTAATAACTTATTTGTAATGTGAAAACAACAGCTAATAATGGGACACTAATAATACCTTATAATTTACTTGAGATGGTCCAATTAAAGATAGTTTTTACGAGGAATGCAATGTGTATAATCATGCATAAATTATCGACAAAAAAAAAATTATAAGTAAATTGATTCACCGAGCACTTTCCAAACGCTTAGTACGATAACTATCGTAATCTTTTTTTTTTTTTTACCCCTAACCGGCCCACACAGACACTACTAAAAAAGTTCACATTAACGACGGAACTCAGCGGCGGAAAATATTAACGACAGATTTGGCGACGGAAATGACGACGGATAAATAGCTTAACCAAAAAGTCAGATTTGACGACAGACATGGCGACGGAAATTCAAATCCGTCGCCTAAATTGGCGTGTGGCGACGGAAATTCCGTCGCCAAAAACATTTAATTATTTTTTAAAAACCTGGCGACGGAATATCCGTCGCCTAAAATTTTTTTAAAAAAAAAGAAAAATATAATTTTTTTTCAGAAAGGTTTCCGTCGCCACTTAAAAAAATTCAATCTGGCGACGGAAATTCCGTTGCCACTTAAAAAAATTCAAACTGGCGACGGAATTTCCGTCGCCGGGTCGTTTAAATGAAACCAGATCTGGTTTCATTTCGCTGCAACTCGAGTCGAGGAGAGAGAGAGAGCAAAACACCGAGCGAACGCCGTGAGCAGCGCCAGCGCCACCCCCCCGCCGTGCCCAGCCGCCGCCGCCGCCGCCGGCCGTCCGTCGCTTCTGCCGCCGCCACTCAGCCGCCCCTTGCCGCCGGCCACCCCCTGCCGCCGGTTTTTTGAAGCTAATTGAGGTATTTTTCTCACCTAAACAACTTAAAATTTCTACAAATTTTTGTATTACATTGTTAGAATTTTGTAGTTAGTTCATATTTATGTTGAAATGTGGTGTTTGTGTGAGATTATTGGGCTAATTTGGTTCAAGATTGAGGTAAATGCGATTTAGGGTTTAGGTTTGGTAGTTTGAAGTTAACGTTTGATATATTGGTGGAATGAAATAGTTTTATTGATAATGTTGTTGAAATGTGCAATTTGTGTGAGGTTATTGGTCTAATTCGTTACAAGAATTTGTTAAATGCGATTTAGGGTTGAGGTTTGGTAGTTTGAAGTTGAAATTTCGTATATTGGTGGAATGAAATGTTTTAATTGATAATGTTGTTGAAATTTGGTTGAAGAATTTGATAAATGCAATTTAGGGTTTAGGTTTGGTGATGTGAACTTGAAAGTTGATATGTTGGTGGATTGAGATGCTTTAGTTTATTATTTTGTTCAAATGCGATGTTTGTATGAAGTTGTAACTCATATTAGTTTTGTGATGTTCGTGAGAATGTAAGTGTATTTATCACGTAGTTGTAATGATTTTTTTTTTTGTGCATGTGAAAATTTTGAAGTAAGCAAAAAAAAAATATAATTGCGTAATTTACGTAGTTATTGTAATTGAGTTTTAAATTAATTCTTATCAAATACCTTATGTGGTTATTGTTATTTGAGCAGAATATGAATGGTCCTCCACATCGTAAGTGGATGTATAATAGATTACTGCATGATCGTAGTGGTTATACGCAAGAATTTCTGGATGGAGTAAACGAATTCGATCAATTCGCACGTACACAAACAGAGTTTTTGAATGGGGGAAAGTATAGATGTCCTTGTGCGAAATGCAGAAATAGGGTGTACTTGACACCTGATGAGGTCAAGATGCACCTTATGTATGAGGGTTTTGTGCAAGGGTATTGGTTTTGGATAAGTCATGGGGAAATAGAACCTCAGGAATATGGTTGTGGGTATCAAAATAGTGAAATTCCCGAAGTTGGAAGTTCAAGTCATGTTAATAATGACTATTCTGAATCTTACATAGATCGGATGGAGGACATGGTTGATGATGCTATAATAGCAAATCAAAATGTAAGGGAGGAGGGGTCAAGCACTTGCCGAGAACCATTTTATAATATGGTTCAAGCAGCTCAACAACCCTTATATGATGGTTGCTCCACCCACAGTGAGCTATCTGCGGCGGTGAGGCTGTTGAGTATTAAATCTGATTATAGTATGCCTCAAAACTGTTTTAATGAAGTTGTTCAATTAATGAAAGAGATGTGTCCTCCTAACAACCGCGTGCCTAACAACTACGGGCAAACGAAGAAGGTTGTTAAAGATCTCGGCAACGATGTGGTCCAAATTGATTGTTGCCGGAAAGGTTGCATGCTATTTTATAAGGAGGACGCAAACTTGGATGCGTGCAAGTTTTGTGGGCATTCAAGATGGAAGAGGCAAAGGTCACATCAAAGGAATCAGAATCCATTGCCATACGCAAGGATGCATTACTTGCCGTTAAAACCTCGACTGCAGAGGTTGTACGCATCAAGAAGTACTGCAGAGCACATGAGATGGCATTATGAACATCGACGTGAGGACGGTGTTTTATGTCATCCATCAGATGGAGCAGCATGGAAACATTTCGATTCCAAATACCCTCAATTTGCTGCAGAGCCTCGGAATGTGAGGCTTGGCTTATGTGCTGATGGATTTAATCCCTACACATTGTCTTCAAGATCATACTCCATTTGGCCGGTGGTCGTTACACCATATAACCTTCCCCCTGAAATGTGTATGACCACACCGTTTATGTTCTTGACTTGTGTAATCCCCGGGCCTAAAAATCCCAAGAACAACATAGATGTATATTTACAACCTCTTGTCGATGAGTTGAAAGAGTTGTGGGATGTTGGAGTTGAGACTTACGATATTTCTACGGGGCGTACATTTCAGATGAAGGCTGCACTTATGTGGACGATTAATGATTTTCCCGCGTACGGAATGTTATCTGGGTGGAGTACTAATGGCCAATTGGCATGCCCCGTATGTATGAAACAACAAAAGGCTTTGAGATTGCGAAATGAAGGTAAATTCTCATGGTTTGACTGTCATCGGTGTTTTTTGCCAAGGAATCATGAATTCAGAAGAAATAGAACTGCATTTAGGAAAGGGAGAACTGTTACAGGGGGTCCTCCTCGCCAATTGACCGGGGAAGAACTGTATGTGGAGGTGGAAGATTACCCAATGGTAACCACAAATGGTGACTTTGTCATACCAGGATTTAAGGAGAATGAGCACAACTGGACGAAAAAGAGCATATTATGGGAGTTGCCTTATTGGCAACACCAACTGCTCCGCCATAATTTGGATGTGATGCACATTGAGAAGAACTTCTTCGAAAACATTATCAACACTGTGATAGATGTTAATGGGAAAACAAAGGACAATGCCAAATCAAGAATGGATGTTGCCGAAATATGTGATCGGCCAGAATTACATTTACATTCAGGCCCGAGTTGTAGGCCGGTTAAACCCAAAGCGAAGTTCGTACTTCCTGTGGATAAACGAAGAGAGTTGTGTGAATGGGTGAAAGAGCTTCAAATGCCTGATGGATATTGCTCTAATTTGAGAAATATCGTGGACCCTAATGAGGCTAAGTTCAACAACATGAAAAGTCATGACTGTCATGTCTTCATGGAGACTCTTTTACCAATTGCATTTGGTGCGCTCCCAGATGATGTGTTGAAACCTCTTATTGAGATAAGCCAGTTCTTCAAGAACTTATGCTCAACAACATTGCGGGAAGATATATTTGAGGAACTGCATCGCAACATTGTCATCACTTTGTGTAAGTTGGAGACCATTTTCCCTCCTGGCTTTTTCAATGTCATGGAGCACCTGCCAGTGCATTTGGCAGAAGAGGCTCAACTAGGTGGTCCAGTACAATACAGATGGATGTATCCATTTGAGAGGTAAATTATACTGTAATTGATGAAAACCTTCTATGAATTCTTATATGTGGAATCACTTAAAAGTGATTGCAATTGTGAATTTGGTAGGTTCTTTGGCCGATTGAAGAGAAAGATAAAGCAACAGGCGTGTCCTGAAGGTTCAATCACAGAAGCATACCTAGAGGCGGAGAGGACATTCTTCGTCTCGTATTACTTTGGCTCTAATGTGCCCTCCATGCGTAGTAGGCACAGGAGAAATGAAGATAACGATGAACATATAAATCATTTTCCAACTCTGTCCGTGTTTGAACCGCAAGGGACCACTATTGGTAGGGAAAGATCAAGGTATCTCACGGATGCCGAGTATGTTGCTGCTCATCTTCACGTGCTGTTAAATTGTGACGAAGTGAAACCTTATATAGGGTGAGTTGTATTTTCACATCGAATTCAGTTTATCATTCATAACGCAAGTATGTTAATACGCTTCGTAAAATGTGATAGTATTTTCACGGACCAAGTGAGAACCGCACGTCCCAATGTCAGCGACGCAGATGTCGACACCATCATCGAAACTCATTTCGCAGATTGGTTTAGTGAGAATGTAAGTATTCGAACTCATTTATTTACAATTTGAACATAACAATTAATTAGGTGCAGTGTATTAATTAAAACCACTTGTTATGTCACCGTAGGTGCATTATATTCAATTGTTCGAGACCGACAAATATTGCTACCTGAGTCAATTGGCTGTGAAGCCAAAACGGTGTGTGTCGACGTTGACGGCGTATAGAGTAAATGGATTCAAATTCCACACAGAAGCTCGTAGCGTCGGGAAGAGAACATATAATTGTGGTGTTGGTGTTTGTGGCACTGGGGAAGGCGGTATTGAGAATGATTATTATGGTGTAGTGGAGGACATTGTCCAAATTGAGTACGTAGGCGAACCACTTAAACGATGTATGCTCTTCAGTTGTCAGTGGTTCGACCCCACATTGAATCGTGGGACACGATCTCATAAACTAAGCAACCTTATTGAGGTCCACCGTACAAGAAGATACCGAAAGTACGACCCATTTATCTTCCCAAACACCGCATCACAAGTATACTTTATGCCACATGCAGATCGCTCAAGGGATAGGGCGAATTGGCTTGTTGTCATACCAACCAAACCAAGGGCGAGAGTGGATCAGCAATACACTCTACCATCTGCGTACCAACAAACGGACATGACGACTATCGTCGAACCTGCGAATGACGCCATCCCTGCGTCATTAGTGGATGAAAGTGCACCACCGGATGAGGTTAACGATGAAATAGGGTTTTCATTCGTTCAGGGAAATGACGAGATAGATGAGGTACAAAATGATGAGGATGAAGAAGAGGGGGAGTGGGATGACGGTAATGAAACAGATGAAGTTGAAGAAAATTTGCATTTGTATGATGATGATGACGATGACGATGACGATGCGGATGATTGAGTGGTTACGAATTCTTATGTGTTTGAGTAGTTCGCATGTCAAACAATTGTTTGGGACTTTACTTATGTTGTATGAATGAGTTTTGCAAAATTTGTGTCACCTACATACCAATTATGATGTATGATGTCAAACGATTTACATGTACAATCATTATATATTTGCACTTGCCGTTGTTGTCACATATTTCAGGTATGGATTCAAGTTCTCGTCGAGCAAAGTCCTCCCCTCGAGGTAGAGGACGAGGGCGTCGGAGCTCTGCCGTGGATCCGACCGCAATGGACATTGATCCATCTTCCCCCCAGGTACCTCATACACCAGTTCAGCCAGGAGTGACAATGGCTGCTTACATACCAGGTATTTCAGGACCCCTGCCTCCCCCATTTGGGGTTTTCCATCAACAGACCTCATACATTCCCAACCAAAGCACGATGTACGGCCAATTTGCGTACAACATTCCTCCAAACCCCCATGTTATTCACAATGTGCACCCCACTCCCCAACCCACTCAGCCTAACACAAACCAGTCCCAAGAGAACATTGGAAGTGGTGAAAGTGAAGCACAATCCAGTCATGGGAGCACTCGAGCAAAGATTTGGATTGAGCCAGATGGTAACGGGTAAGTCTTCATTTGTTATATCTTACGAAATACTACATGAATTTTGCATAACAAGTAATGAATTTTATGTGTAATGTTCAATTAGGTTTCTCCCCAATGATGGTGCTGTTGGTAGGATTTCGCTCATATTTCAAAGCAAGTTTGACGGAGCTTGGCCTACTTGGAGCAAAGTGCCCAAACCAGTACGAGATTTGTGGTTCAGGGAGTTCAAGGTAACTACAGTGACTTCGTATTAACAATTTCTGTCAACGTGCTATATTAGTATTGCATTGTTTGATGTGTTCTTTGTTTTCATAATTGCAGAAGTAGTTTACTTGGGATCCGATCCATGAGGATCGTATGAGAAGGAATTTTGAAAACCGATGCAACGCACGCTTGAGAGACTTCTTCGGCAAAGCAAGGAAGCATAACAAGAAGCCTGTTTGGCTCGGTGATGCTCAATGGGAGGGACTCCAACAGCACTGGGCGAATGAACATTACAAGAAATTGCGTGAGACAGCCCAGAAGAACCGACTGGGGACTCCAGAAAGTGGTGGCCCATCTCTCCACACCTGTGGCTCGATCCCTATGCATGAGCATAGACGGCGTCTGGTAAATGAATTAATGTTTGCTATGTTTTCGTTAAAGTTTAATACTGTATTTTGTATTGTACTTGACATCATTCTTTCTGGCACGTACATAGAGGGAACAACTTGAGACAGAGCCCACCATTGTCGAATTGTTCAGTCGCACTCACAAACTCCAAGGTAAAGAAGATGCCCCCTGGGTTGACAAGAAATCACAACAAACATATGTAAGCAACTAGCTATTCTCAATCTTCATTGGTAGTTCAACATGAACTCGTATACTTCATTTTAAGTTATTGTACTATGCATGATTTTGTGCGCATGTTGCGGTATTATAGGAAACTTTTGAACGCGATTTTCAAAATGTTATCAATTCTCAAGGGGGCGGGGATGGATCTTCTGAAGATCCAAACCAGCCATTTCCCAACCCAAATGAGTTGTGGGTGAAGGCGTTCAAGAACAAGAAGGGTCGGATTTACGGCATTGGTGACGAGGCTGTCAACATGAGGGAATCCGGTTACTTCAGTCCCACTCAAAGATCCGGTATTGTTTTCATATTACAGTTCCAACAACCATGGTTATACATTTAATTTACTTAATGACAAAGCTAGTATAGTAATTTACTTAAATGTCTGTCAGCAGGTTCGGGTTCTACGCCATCGCAACAAGAGCTCAATGAGTTAAGGGGTGTAGTAAACAACTTGGGGGGTGAGCTATCTTCACAAGCTGAAAGCTACCGGTTGGTTATGGAGAAATGTAAGCAACTGGAGGAATCCAACAGATTGCTCACACAAAGCAACCAACAACTGAGCCAACAAATGATGAGCATCGATCAGCGCCTCCAAGCTTTCTTTCAAATGCAACAGGCGTCTGGCTCGGGATCTCAGCCACCATTTACTCATCCCTCGCAACATCATGAGGAAGATGGTGAGGAAGAGGAAGAGGAAGAGGAAGGCGAAGAGGAAGAGGAAGACCTTGGTGATTGATGAGTTGGTTGCAGTTTTCCTTCAGCTGGTGGCTCTTCTGCTTGATTCTTCACGAAGTACATCATTTCTCTTGCTGCTTGCTTCCCTTTCCCTTCCTGCTAATTTCACTCCCCTCCCCCTACTGCCTATTTGACTTCCCTCCCATTTGGCGCTTACTTCACCCTCTTCTGCAAACATATATATCACTTTATTCTCAATTACTGGTGACTTGTGGTTATTTTGTTTGGATTTGTGGTTTGTGATATATACAGACTTCGTTTGGAGCTTGTAGTTTGTGATATGTAGAAAGTTTATTTGGAACTTGTGGTTTGTGAATTGAAAACCCTTGGTTTTCAATTTGTGTGTTGTTGTGGATGTGAAATTCCACCTTTGTGTGGGTTGCAATTGTTGAGAACGCTTCGAATGAAGTCGTTGGATGTTGATTGGGTGCGAAAATCTTGTAAATTTCTTGCAGGGAATTATTTGTATGTACGGAATTGATAAAAAACAAGCAATTTTATTTTAAAAAAAACAGAAACATAGCGACGGAATGGCGACGGATAACATTTTATTTTTTTTTTTGTTTTTTGGGAGGAGGTGGCGACGGAATTAAAATTCCGTCGCCATCAGCGACGGAAATGCCGTCTCTAATTCCGTCGCTAAAATTCCGTCGTCACGTCCTGCCCCGCCACTTCCCCGCCAAAAAAAAGTACGTCGCACATTCTGTCGCTGAATCCGTCGCTGATGGCGACGGATTTTTGAAATTCCGTCGCTGATGGCGACGGATTTTTGAAATTCCGTCGCCGGCTACTCAGCGACGAGCGAAAATCCGACAGTCGTATTCCGTCGCCATTTCCGTCGCTGATATGAAATTTCCGTCGTCGATTAACAATATTCCGTCGTTAAATCCGTCTGTATTTTGCATTTTTCTTGTAGTGAGAAAAGAGCTACATTTCTTCCGTTCCAACAGAAAACATCAGCATAGATATAAGGCTTATTTGATAAAATTAACTGTTTTAGTAATGATTAGCGGTTTTACTAACAATTAGCTGTGACCCACTGGTGGTTAGTAGGTAGCTGTTCAACTAGCGATTTAAAATAAATGAGTTTGGTAAATGTAGCTATTAAATTAACATATTTATGTAAAATAACTAAAAATGGCACAATAAATAAAGGTTTTTAGTAAAGAAAAAGAGGAATTTTGTAATTTATAAAGTAATCACTAGCTAGAGGTTTTTAAAAACTACCTTCAATAACTTTTGAAAAATACTACATAAACCTTTAACTGGGTTTTGCATAAGATTGGCATGCATTGTAGCCTTCCTCAAAAACTCTAACTAAATGGCTCTGAGCCTCTGAGGCCTGAGCTAATATTGGCAGTAAAATTAAAATCTAAAAGCTGTACTCGTTGGTGTTTGCGTCTAACTTCTATGAATTTGATCTTTATTATGTCTAGCTATATTCTGTATAGCGAAACAACTTGTTACCATTTAATTTAGCATTGTAATTATGTCAGTTTTTGATGAGTTTATATATGTAAGAATAATTGGTGCAAAATTCATCTAGATAAATGGTGCATATTGAATAGGTCTTTATGATATAAAGAAACATTTTCTATTTACGTGTTGCACTTACAAAGGCCTTGTTTGGCAAACAACAGTTAACTGTTTGTATTAACTGTTAGCTATTAGTTGTTTGAGTTAGCTGTTTATATTAGCTGTTTGTATTAGCTGTTTGAATGAGCTGTTTATTGAAAAACTGTTTAGTAAAATTAGTTGTTTCTGACAAAATTGTAAGACAAAAAGCTAATTCTTCAAAAAAGCTCATGGAATTAGCTTTTTCAAATTAGCTTTTTGGACCCAAAAAGCTCTTTTAAAAAGTTTTTTCACCAAATATCCAAATTAACTTTTTTACTTGGTCAAAAAGCTAGTTTTAGTCAAAAAAATTCTTTTTGATCAAAAAATTCTTCAAAAAATTGTTTACCAAACAGGGCAAAGTTAACATCCCAAGAGTTCAATACATGATAGAAATTCTAGAATATATATATATATATATATATATATATATATATATATATATATATATATATATATATATAAATACACACACACACATGAACTTATAATCCCTTAATTAGTAAAAAGATTAGTTAAAATATACATGAGCCCTTGATCTCCTCCACTCCTAGTTTGTAAAAAGATAGCTTTTGAGCAGATGTGGGTACGAAAATTCGCACTGTTGAACAAACCGAAAATTAGCACATTAAATGGAACCATTTGTTTTGTGTAGTTGAGTGCCACTAAAACTACAATTGGGTGTTATGTATTGGTTGTGCACTTGTGCTAAGTTGAAGAAGCCAAACTCACTTTGGGAATTGACTTGCAAGCAATTGTAAAATAGTTATAAATAACTATAAAGTTTATATAAGAAGTTGTAAGGTGTTATTATGGACTGAATTCTAAGAAGCTGCAACAAGTAGTAGAAAATTATAAAAGTTAAAAGAAGTTGTAAGTTCTAATATTCCTTGCCTGTCTTTCCTTCCAAACAACCTCTTAAAGTAAGACTTTTGTCATTACAACATGGTAATTAGTTGTAATAAACTATCGATAATTTCATTATGATCAGCCATATAATATGTAATTGATGTCGTTGCAGGATTATTATTATTTTTTAAAATTTTAAAGTAAGCCTTTTATCATCACCCTATATTTGTACATACATTTATATCTTTTCTCATAATTTTATTTATAATAGGAGTTGGAAGCTTCAAAGCGGTTTTCTTTTTGGGAGGGTAGGGGGTCTTTTATCGATCCTCTATTTAACTAGCATTGTGGTTATTATTGATCTAAATTAAAAGAAGTAAAGCTCTCTCTTATCAATAATTTTTTCATTTACAAAACTTAAATATAGGAGATTATTTAAGAGAAATAAATGTCGGATTAAACCACTTTAGTATATGTGTTGGTAATATTTTAGAGAAATAGTGTGAACTGTGAGGTAGTGGTGTGAAGCATTGAGCAGTATTCATATCTGATTCTGGCTTTGCAGTTTGGATTGGCAAAATTTTCTACAACTCGTCTCTTGTGGTCTTCCAGAAGTTCTGAGTGATGCTTGAAGGGGCGAATTGGGTCAATGATTAGAAAGTATGATGGGAAATAAAAATGGACGAATTAAAGGCCAATAGTAGAGGATGATCAGGACGAAGGATCGTGATATATGTGGCGAATAGTTATCGTTTTTGTTGTCCAAATAAATTAGGTAAGTTTTTTTTTAGAATAAAGAATTAAATTTATTACTTGAAGATCATGCAAAATATAAATTACAATCAAATAACTTTATAACGAATATAATAAAGCAACAATAATGAGGAATGGAATTAGAGTCGTGGTTCAAGCATAATACACAAACATACATATAGAAGGCATTAACAAAATCTTCATTCAAGCAGTTCAAGGTCACATTCAAGCATCGTGGTAAATCCAAGTCCTGATTCATGATCTCTATTCTTACTTTCAATCATGTAAACAAGTAATTGTTGACCATGTTTTTAGAGAAAGTAATCGTGCAATAAACTGACTGGCGACGTTAGAACTCCCTCTTCATTCTACAATCTTCTAGAATCAGGTTTCACATAGAGACTTTCATTATATCTTTATTGAAGATAATTTGGGAAGAACCCTTGAGAAAATGATTGTTTAGATTTTAATACTTACATTTCTTACAAAAAAAAATAAAAAAAATTAATTGAAACATTTTTGAATACTTATCTTCAACTTACTTGTTCTATAGTACAATCTCTAAGATTTATATTCGTAGATGATTTTGACCCTATTCTATTTCGCGTTTTTTAGGATTTAGTTAAGAGTTTACATCTCCTTACAGCTTCTTACATTTCCTTACAGCTCCGTACATCTTTAACATATTCCTTACATCTCCTTACATCTCCTCACATCTCATAGATTTTCTATAACATTCATTAATTTTAGTTACAGAAATATGTATATTTTTTTAATGATACTACCGATATACAAAATTTATAAATATCTTATGAACACAATATTTACATAAACATAAAAACATAATATAACAACGTAAATTATATTTGAGTTTCGACATAAAATATATATTATTATAGATGACAACACATTTATTTATATTTAAAATTATTTACTTAAAATAGGAATTTATTTGAAGAGTTGTATTCAATTTTGTCATTTTTTTTTTAATTTTTTGTTATACTTTGCTTATTCGATCAAACTAATGTTCATATAAAAAATACCTCAAGTGGACGAAATTTTATTTACCAAGTTTATGGGGATTAATATATTTTATTGTTGTGTAATTAACTTAATTAATTATTTATTTTCAGTAAGTATATTATTTTAATATTATTATTTTTCATCCAAAACGTTTATTGTAAAACAAATTATACTATACAACTCTTCAACAATTCAACAATTCCTTACATCTATCCTTCCAGCTTCTTCCAGCTTCTTACATCTTCTTACAGCTACGTACATCTCCTTACAGCTCCTTACATCTCCTTACAACTTCTTACATCTTCTTACAGCTCCTTACATCTTTTTACAACTCCTTACATCTCCTTACATCTTTTTACAACTCCTTACATCTCCTTACATCTATCTATTTATCTAAAACGCAAAATAGAACAAACTCGTCATCTCCTTACAGCTTCTTACATCTTCTTATAGCTCCTTACATCCTTAACATAATCCTTACATCTTCTTACAGCTCCTTACAACTCCTTACAGCTTGTTACAGCTCCTTATGTATCCTTACATCTATTTATCTAAAACGCGAAATAGAACAGACCCGTAAACTTTTAGCTAAATTCTAAAAAACACAAAATAGAACATGGCCTGATAGTGGACAATTCACAATCCACCTGTGGTGCTTTACTTCAAAAAATGTCGAGCAAAAAAAAATGTAAAAATTACAAGGCAAAAAAATGTCAAGCCAAATTTTCCCATAATATATTAAAGTGACATTAAAAATTATCATTTGATGAACATGTTTGCTGATGTCGCAGGTGGATTGTGAATTAGTATAAGGAACAATGGGTGATTAATTATCACGAACACAACAATATATGCCATTGATTGGCAGTTATGTAGAATTTTTCTCTCTAAATCTTTGGTGTATGTTTAGTTATTAGTTATAGTTAAGCTATTTTTGACCTATGAAGAGATAGAACTTTCTTATCATAATTTTTTTATTTATAAAATTCAAATATGAAACATTCTCTAAATAAAATTAGTGTCAAAACCATGCATTTGAAATGACTGATATTAGAATTTGTTAGACTCTAACTCAATTAATACTTTAAGACTTACTCACTTACAGCAGCAACAATAACACCTTTCAATGTGGGTCCCGCTTTCGCGAGGTCTGGGGAGATTCAGTTGTAGGCAACCTTACCTCTATCAGCATTCTTACTCGTAGAGAGGCTGATTCCAAGAGATCCACAAAAAAGAATTTTATAAAAAATATTTTATCGAGGGAAGATTTTGTGAAAATATTTAATTGAAAAAAAGGGCACATATCCAGAAATAACCAAGATATAAGACTTCTCACTTACTAATAATTTTAAACAACCATGAAAAAACCGCCCTACATGATAAAATTTGTCAGCCCAAAGGCAACTGACGTTGGAGCATTGCTAAGACAAACAGAGCTGCTAATTATTTATACAATAGGCAACCTCATAGTTAACCGGTCTTTTTGAACTCTCAAATGACCAAGTAATGTTATCTTTTTGTGCGTTTTTGGTAAAGGAAGAAAGAAAAAAAATAAATAAAGGATAGGTTCAAGGGTTGTGTTTGCGATATGTTGAGAGGCGCCACTCAAAACCAATCCTTGGGCGAATTCCTTCACTATTTTCTAGGATACAGAAATGAATCACCACCTAGAGGAGTTTAGGAAACTAGAACACCACTTGAGTTTGCCAATACTCAAGATATAGAACTAGATTTGCACACTCACTTTGAGAGAACACTCAAAAGTTGAATTGTATTACTTGGAGTTGATTGTAGATGCTTGTTTCAACAACCCTATGCTATGGCCTTTATATAGTAGAGGCCTTACATAATGAAAAGGTATGAAAACACACGAAAATAATGAAAGAAAAAAACAAGGCAAAATTTCAGCAACCACATTCGGATGCACCAAGGTGAAGTGGTGTGTCTCTTGAAGCCTTTTGGTGTGAATAGAGTGTAGCAGCCAAGGGGGATTCATGCATCCCTATTTCTCACACCTTTTGACCTTGCAAGGGGGGGAAGGAACACAGCTGAAGAGGAAGAACCAAGCAGCAATAGCCGAAATGAGGTGTACACACAAGCCACACGCGTTTTGCCATCAATGTGTTCACACCTGCAGCAAGCCCAACTTCCAGAGGGCATATCTCTCAGAATACTTGGCCAAATTCAATGATCTTGGGCTTGTTGGAAAGCTCTGGATGTCTATTTTTCAGGGAATTCTCATTTGCTGCATTTGGACCAGCCGATCAAAATTTATGGCCCAAAGAGTATGGACTGCTCAAAACAGGACTGCATTTCAGTACTTTATTTTGTGGGCTGAAGTTGACCAACCAAATGAACTCCAAAACAAGCGTGGTTCGTCTTGTTAGAAAGCTCTTTTCTTATGCTAGATTAATGTAAGGACCATCAAAATTTTGGCCCATTACATTTTGTTGCAAAAGAGAAACAAAAACCGGGTGTGATGAGGATGAACTAGGCGTGAGTTCTTCCGGCATGGTCACGACTTTTCTACATAGTAGAGCAAATTCTTTGGCCTCTTTGAGCTTTTTAGGGTCTTCCTTGAGCTGAGAAGGAGAGTGGACAAGATGGTCTCCATCATAAATCTACCAAATTTTTTCTAATTTTTTTGTCTCCTACATGTTAATCTTAATAACACTACTTATAAGATTCAATTATTTATTTTTTTGCCAACATAAATTGATTCAATTTGATATTTATTGTTCTTACGTAAACTATTAAAATCAAAATCCAAATCAAAATTGAGTAGCCATATCCTTACAAATCCCCTACCAAACCCTCCCAACCTAAAAAGGCCCATTATCCCCAGAAGACGCCATCACTAAGCTCATCACATCAGTTGTGTTACTCACTTTCGCTGCTGTCCTCCTCTCTCTCTCTCTCTCTCTGTCTCCCTGTTTCTCTCTCTCTCTCTAGTACAACAATGGCGGAGAACAAAGCAAGTGTGGTTGCCAGATTAGAATCAGTGAAGCAAAAATCCGGAAAAACTTACACTCAAATAGCAGAAGAAACTGGGCTAACCAACGTCTATGTGGCCCAGCTTCTCCGCCGTCAGGCCCATCTGAAGCCCGACACTGCCCCTGAGCTCCGGGCAGCCCTGCCCGCCTTGACCGATGACCTTGTTGAGGAGATGATGAAGCCTCCTTTTAGGTCTTACGACCCTCATATTGTCCAAGAACCCGCCATTTATAGGTCTCTCTCCTCCCCTTTTTCTGGGCATCTGTAATTTTGTGCAATTAATGAAATATTTTATTGGGTTTTTCTTTTCTGTACTTGGGATCTTGGGCGAGTGGGTAATTGACTATTTGTTGATAACTAATTAGATTAGTCGGGTGAAATTGTGTGATTTAGGGGGCTTATGGTTTCGGTTTATTTTGTCAAATTGTTGGATTGAATATGATCTTCACATTGGTTTTGATGCTATTTATATGAATTTGTTTGTTGTTGTTAATTCAATTTTAGTATTGGAGATGGACATAATAGAATATTTTTCTTACTATAAAGAGCTGGGGTTGGTTTAGTGATCCCACGGGATGTTTTCATTGCTATCAAATTTTAGCAGAATGTGATTTTCACTTGAGGAAGGTTATTGCTAGAGTGTTAAGAGTGGTTAACTATGTCCAAGCAGATGGGCCAGAATTAGAAATTCCGATTTTGGGGGTATTGCAAGAAAGCATTTTTCATTAATGAAGAACTTGATTCTCATAGGTCTTGGAAACTTGGTAGTCTGAATTAACTAAGACCTTTTGAAAGGCCTGTTTTAATGGGTGACTTCTGATTTCATTTTACTAAAAGAATTGAAAATCAGAACTCTTTAGAAGGTTTCTAATGAGTTTAAGCTACATTCAGGTGATGAACTGGGAAAAGATGGTTGTTAAGTAGTTTTTGTAAAAGAAATCTCTGTGATCCATGATCATGTCAAGTTGTGCTAATCTTAGTGCATATCCTTGCTTGCTTCTATTTTGAATGGGTTGTGGCTCTCTAGATGTGTGGTTTGGAGTCATGCATGGTTTTGGTCATGTCTTTGTTAATTGATCTGATGTCTACAGGTTGAATGAAGCAGTCATGCATTTTGGTGAGAGCATTAAGGAAATCATCAATGAGGACTTTGGCGATGGGATGTAAGGGTCTTGCTGTAGCCTTCTACTGAGTGTGTGACTGTCTGCTATATTTATGCGCAGTTTTCATTCTTAATTGTCAATCTACGGTGCTCCTGGTGGACATGAATGGGAAGTTTTATATGCTTTTTTAAAAAATTTTCATGGGAGGGAGAGGGTTCGTGCATTACATGCTTAACTGCTCTTGCAATTATGTTCTGGTACTGGATAGACACTTGCAGAAATTCAGATCACCAACTGGGATGCGTGCTCCAAATCAAACTGGAAATAATAAAAGACAATGGAGGCTGACATATAACTGTTATCATGTGTTTTTTCCTGTCAAAATGCTTTTGGCCTCTCAATAATTCCTGTAAAAGGGAAGGGGCATGGGGGCTCTCTGTGTTGTTTGTGAGTGGCACTGCATTTCCTGGGTTAATGAATTGAAATTAGATACTGCATGTAAGATATGTACATGATTGCGATCCTCACTTCTTATTATGGATGAACTGGATGCTGCATGTCATACCTTGGAGCGTAAACCATGGAGATATGCAATAGATATGTCATGTCCTTCCAGAGTGATGAACGCTATTGTAACTTATCAACAGGGATTACTTTGAAATGGCACCCAGTGGACAAAAAATAACTCATTTAGATTTGTTCATTTCGTTCGATCAAAATCTTTTGTCTAAAATTTTGACTCCCCTGATGGCCTGATACACCCCCTCCCCCTCCCTTGGGGCTGGTTCAAAACTTGGGAGAGTGATCCAGTGGTTGTGGAATTTTCATCTGATTATAAATTTTGCAGTCTGAAACTTTCTGAGAATAAAATCTTTGTTGTAACTTGTACTGGCATCATCAACCCTTCATTATGCCTGAGCAGTTTGACATCTTAAGTTGTTTGTGATATAAATTCGTGATTGATTAATTACCTAGGCGTTGTCATGCTCGTATCATGTTAGAAGGTGTTATGTTGTATTCTTAAGTTTGCATGTATATCTTTGTATTGCTAATTGCTATCTGTTGAATTCTGTTTAGAATGTCTGCCATAGATTTCTTCTGCTCGGTTGACAAGGTCAAAGGTGTGGATGGCAAGGAAAGAGTCGTGGTTACTTTTGATGGCAAATATTTGCCTCACACAGAGCATGTAAGTGGCCAATTCATTCTGACGTCCATCATTATGGAAGATAGCTATATTATGGTTTTCATTATAATTATATATTTCTTCTGTACATCTATCAATAGATTTGTTTTCTTAAGAAATAGAATTTGCAAGTTTCAGTAGTTGCTAAAGAAGTCATCTCAGTCGACATTCTTGTCACTTGTCAGTGTCCCACTGTAGGTGGGCTCATGATTCTCTGGTGCAATTATTGGAGGTGAATAGCAAGCCCCTTGTGGGCTTCGACTTAAAGTGTACCCCATCCCCTTGGCACCTGCTTCAGCCCCATCCTAGTCAGCCCAATGTAGGACCTAAGGAGGTGGGAGGGGTACCAACACCGATCGGTTCAAGTAATTTGACACTTGTTTTCTTTAAACAACATCTCGAATTCCAGTCTTGTGAATAGAGAAAATATGTGATGGGAGAGTTTCACTCCTTTATAGGCCAACAGCAACTTGACATTGGTAAAATGAAAAGGCCTCCCGGCCCCCCCCCCCCCCCCAAAAAGGGAGTAACTAGACCCATGCTTTAACAAGGACAAAATTGTGTCATTCATATTTGTTAGTTTCTCTAAAACTTCTTTTTGACGTTGTTTCTGTCTCTCCACCAGAAATCGGAGCACATGGTATCGAGACCAAACCCTGAGAAGAACTGAGAAGTGATGTATATTCGACACAGACTAGAAGTACATCAAGGAATGCAATGCATAATTTTTATGCTGTCTATCATCTGGTGTAAATGGTGCGGAAGTGGTAGTCTGTGAGTCAGTGGTAGCAGTCCTTTGATAATAAATTGGGTCGGCAATCTGGTGGAGTTGGGTGTGGTCTGCTCATTTGTGAGTGCTATTTTCAGATTTGTTGATATCACATCCTATTACAGCCGCTATCATGTCTAGTTGGAGTTTCAATGATTTCAAGTTGAGTTTGTATCGTGTTGTCGCATCAGTTGTAGTGTAAAGCTAGCATTGCCTCCCTAATAACGGTTGTATTTGATATCTATGATAAGAATGATAAATATATCCATTTTCTAGTTTGTGCAAATTCCTTTCTTGATCTAAGCTATTGGCTATGGCAGATGCCAGCTCTGGGCGAGGGGCTGTACTTAAATGTTGGATTGCCCTTGCTGAGTTGCTCTAGACATCGTTACTCCCGGCAATCAATGAATTTCATTCATTTAAGCGTTTTCGATCTTTCTTCTTCTTCTTCTTTTCATTGTCTTGGGAGGTGATGCCAAATGCGCCTTCATTTGACCCAAACTGGAATTTAATCCAAAACAAACCATTATCTCATAATCTTATAAATGGTAGATTATGGGATAATTTATAATGGTAAGATTAGCTGTTTGTATTTGAAATGTTAGTTGTTAGTTGCTTGTATTAACTGTTAGAAGTAACTATTTGTAGAACAACTGTTTGATAAGATTAGCTGTTTTTGATAAAGTTGTGAGACAAAATGTTAATTTAAAAAAATGTTCTTCCAAAAAGTTAATAAAATTAGCTTTTTGGATCTAAAAAAACTATTTCGAAAAGCCATTTTATCAAACACATAAATTAGGTTTTTGATTAGGTTAAAAAATTAATTTTGATCCAAAAAATTATTTTTAGCCAAAAAGTTATTCAAAAAATTATTTGCCAAGTATCCCCTTTATATTTAAAAAGCAAGGCTGGCCGAGAGCAATATCTTACATCAATTATAAAAGAAATCATACTTTCAAAATTTGCTTCAATGCCCAAAAAACATAACTTGAATCCCAACTACATAAAATAAAATAAACCTACACAATTACTTGAATGTTTGTTTCCACTATCAAACCAACCCAAGGGCCACATTCTCAATGGCCCAATCCAAGCGCCCGGTGTTTAGCCCCTCATTCACAATCATCGAAAACCCTAGCCAAACATCCTCCATAGCTCACCTATAAAACCTCCTTAAAACCCTTGTCTCTGGCTAATCCTACTCGTACTGGCTTGATACCTTCACCATTCCTGCTCATTTAGCTTCCGTTCATCTGAAATTGGTCACGATTATCGGCAATTCAAGGTAACGTGCATTAGGGATCTGCAACCTTTTCATCCAAAGTTGAGATTATTGCTTTGTTTTAGCTTCTTAAGTGGGGGGTTTGTGGGTATCTTATCTAGTCCATCTTGGCAAAGCTTGAGAGCCTTTTCTAGGGCAGTGACTAGCTTTGAATGCTAATGGACTTATATCAAACCTATTCATCTCCTCCCTGTTCTGGGCTTCAATATTTCCATGAGGTTTCCGGTCATTGGAGATGATACATTACAAACAATATCACTTCTGCGAGGTATCTTTGTTGGGTCTGAAATTATTGATTCAACTAGATGTTTAACTTCTTCAAGTTATCATCTTTTCTGGGTTTTGTTTTTCTGTAATTGTGGTAATGGGTTTCATATGTTAAAGGGTATATTGTTTGTATTATTGAGCGGTTGAAGTTAGTCCATCTTGGCAAAACTGATTAGCCTTAGGCAATGTTCAGTTTTGAATGCTAATGGACTCAAATTAAGTGTCTCTCTAAACTGTCCTCTGCTTCTTTGGTTGTGGAGTAGCAGGTCAGTGGAGATGAAACATATGAAAATAATAATAAGAAGAAGAAACCCAGTTTCTAATTTTTTATTTTGGGATTTTGTTTGCTTGACTCATATTATAACAATCATGTATTTGATTGCCTACTGTTAGGGAGTCCATTCTCAGCGAAGCTGAAGAATCTTTAGGGAATGATGATCAGCTTCGGATTCAAATGGACTTAAGATCAGATGTCTCTCTAAACTGTCCCCAGCTTCTGTTTCTCTGTGAAGCTGTGGGTCAGTGGAGATGAAACATTTAAACCTATGTCTTAGACTTTATACCATAGTTATCATGAACACTTCCCGGATCATGTAGTCTGGATTCTGGGACGTGGATTGCTACATATTGCACACATTTAGTTTAAGTTAGACATGGGATTGCTTATGTCCGAAATGTGGATCCTGGCAGTATGGAGTGTTCCCAATATCTGTGCTTCACACTTCACACAATTAGAGAGTGTTAGCCAAAATTAAACTAAGTCTTTCAACTTCAACCTACTTCAATAAAAAAATACTCACTTCAATTATTTCCCCAACTCTTATTTCTCAACGAAAAGAACAGGCCTTAAGTAGTTTTGTGTCGTGCTGAAATGACCAGGCTATGTAATTTGTGCAGTAGTGTTCATATGCTTGGTGTTTTGTAGTTTGCGATATGTAAAATAGGACTAGTATGAGATTATGAAATAATTCAGAGTTTGTGCTTGTTTCTTGGGCGCATGCCACCAGTCCCACATTGTGTTGATCATGTTTTGTAGTTTTTCTCATGAGCTTGTCAAAATCATGATGTTTTGATTGTTTCTAAGTTAACCCTATCTAATGAATGTCGCAGGCCAGGCTCTTGTGAATGAAGTTGCTCCTGGATGTTGACCACGATGAGGGAAAAAAAAATTGAAACCCCAACTGGGTTTGTTCCTGGGGATTACAGTTTCCAGCTTTTATGTAAGATTTTGCTCTGTAATGCCTCGGCAGGGCTTGGATAGTTGAATCTGTACAGAAGCCTCATTGCTAATCACCAAAGTGTATTTCGAAAGTGGAATGTAAAGTGTATGTTTAGATGTAAATATTAAAGCTCATCCCATCATGGTGTAAGGGATTGGTATTTGTTTGTAAATCACCAAACAAAGTGTCTCCTGAAAGTGTAATGTAGAGTGTATGTTAATATGTACATTTAAGACCCAATGTCCTATTATTATTTAAGAGATTGGTGTCAAATTGGTATTTGTTTGTGAATCAATCTATTGTGTCAGCTTGTCTTGGCAAAACTACTCCATTCAAGGACATTCCATGCGTCATACATTGAACTCCTTGCCAGTTGCTGGTTGCCACTTCAAGTGGTTTGTAGACTACTGATGTTTATGTTGACACTTGGAATTTTGATGTTTTGCAATTTGTAAATATGTCTTGAATTAATTGATGAGTTTTGATATGTGTGAATGAGTCTTGAGAGTGAGTTACAGATAAAGTCTTTACCATTTCATTTGACAAATTGATCTTATAAATTGATTGGATGTAATGTAATAAAATGGACATCTTTACCCTACAAATAAAAAGACACATTCTAAGAAACCGACATGATATAGCTAGGGTGTTATGTTCCACTTCGATATACATGTCATAAAATGTAAATAGTATTCATAAGCATGCTTAAAAATATGGAACTTTAAACTTGTTGAATTGAACCAATGCAGAGTATTTAATATTAAAGTTTAGCACTTTTCTTCTTAAATACAAGTTAGATAGATTCATATCTATTTAAAATACAACTCACTTGTAATCGTCTCCTTGTCAAGTTTTCCTCATGTCGAAAAATCAAGGGAGACCAAATTAACCATCAGCTAACAAGAGTTGATACAATTGGTTAGGAATGAAAGTAGTCCCAATAAGTAATGTGCTATACTATCATTGTGTCAGGGGTCAGACAGCAGACGATTTTTTTTAAAAATTATTGTTAGTGTTCATTGAGTGATAAGGCATGCTGAAATATTGGTGTGATGACTAAAATCCAACTTACCTATACGTTTTCCATGAGGGGGAAAAAAAGAATTAAACTATTTCCCTCACATATAAACATGATAAAATCATAGCACAAACAGGTCTAATGATTGAAGGGGTAAAAACCTAATGTAATGTCTATTGCTTCCCCACCTTTCTCATAATAATATTAGGTATCACTCAATCAATTATAATTAAAATCGAGTGACCCGAATAAAAGCGAGCAAGAGGACGACCATGACCTACTTGATGATTTATCTTTCTCTAGTTTCATATCATTGATTTCAATGATAGAAAACTACTAATCGAGTCATTTGATTCATCACTGGTTTAAAAAAGCAACACATTCTATTTTAAAATTTTGATAGTTATTTCTCTCAACGACAAGCAAATGTGAGATTTGGATCTTACGAATGAAGAAAACTTGTGCCGACAGAACTTTATTTTTTTTAAAACTAATAATTAATTTGTATTTTAGTAGATGATAAAATACCAAAAAATTTTCCTGAGAGAAAAAAAAAACCTGAAAAAGGGTCAATAGTTTTACAAAAAATACCCTGCATCATTAATTTCACATGTCCCAAAATCATTGGTCGACTTGACTGTAAAAACATGTTAATTTTTGAGCTTGCTACTCGGAGTGGGTTAAACTCTGCAAACTTCGTAGCGTGAGGAGTGAGAGAGCTCAAAGCCCCACCCATTTTCACGCCCACTCTCGTCTTCCATATCACCTCGACCGTGTCCGCCGCCGTGTCCGCCATTGCTGGCTGGGACGCCACCTTCCCCTCTCTCCCTCTCTCCAAAGCTTGGGTTTGGCGAACGGCGTTTCTGCTGACTCTGTCGCTGAAGTTCGTCTAATTCGACATCGGTTTTCAGCCCTTCAGGTGCAAATTTATCCCTCTTCCCCTTTTCAACGCTTTCTATTCCTCTTTCGCTCTAAATTTGGGTCAAATGCAATGTGCGGTAGATTGGTTTAGATTTTTCTGTGTTAGGGTTTGCTTAGTGTTCGAATTTGTTGGTATGTATGTCAATTTAAGGAAAATCTGAACTCAATTGGATAACTGAAGCTAATTTAAATTGAGCGTGGTTCTTTTCTATGTTGTTGGGTTGAAATTATGGATATCTTGAATTTTGTAGTGGTTTGATGAAGCTGGTGCTCAAAGCGTTGAGGTAGGGTTTTGAATCTTTGAAGTTAGGTTGTTGCAGGAATGTTGATTAGAAGGTTTGTAGCAACCAATCTATTATAATATTGTATTGCAGTGTCAAAATGGTGAGGTTAAGCATAGTTGAAAATGAAAACTAGGTGTAGCTTGGTTTTATTATGTGATTGACAATTTTGTAAAATGTGAATTTGGTTTTCTGTTGGAGTTTTTAATAATGTAGTGGCCTAAAGCATTTTGTTACTGGGTAAAGGGTCATGGGGATTCCGGTTCTGGACCAAAGCCCTTTTCCATAGGGATTATGGACGTGGATTGATTATCTGGGACTGGGATTCTTTCCTTTTACATAGTTTTATGGGAGTCGTTTTCTGTTCTGCAGATTGAACAGTCTACTATAAACCGACTTCAAATAAATCATGCTGGATTGAGCAGGATGAGTGGAACTACTAGGCGAAAATTAAAATCTGAAATTACTCGTGAAAACTATGTTGATGATGCCGACGACGGAACTGCTGCACGTACAAGACCACTAAGTTATGATGAAATAATGCTTAAAAGAGAAAGCAAGAAGAAACTTGACAATTTTAAAGAGAAAGCACTAGAACTGGAAAGTTCTAGACATGAAGAAACAGTCAGGAATTCTGATCATCACAGAAGGGATGCAAATTCCATTTCCATGAAAAGTTCACGAGATTATGCACGGGAAGCCGGCTCACGAAAGAAGGAAGAGAAGACCGCCAGGGTTGAAGATACTCATGGTAAAAGAAAGATCAAGGAGAGTCGTGATGTTGAGAACAGATCAAAGGATAAACATGAGAAAGGTAAAAAAAATAGTGCTGAGTTACTGAAAAATGATAGCCGAGGTCATGGAAGAAACAAACTGAATGAGCATTCAATGGATGATCCTAAGCATGGGCATGAGAAGAGGCATCACAGAGATTCTGTGGTCCATGATAGACACATTGAAAGAAGTAAAGCACCTGAAAGAGAAAGCAAAAGGAAAGATCGAGGTGGAAATGATGAGAAATATAGTACAAGGGATCCTGTGAAGAAACACGATAGTGGACGCAGGCACACTGAGATTTCTGAGAGGAAGGAGCCGTCGTACTCACATCATGATCAAACGAAATCAAAAAGACGACGTTCACGAAGTCTTGAGCGTGTAGCAGACAAGGGTAGGTCTAGGTCATCCTCACCAAAAACACGGAAAAATTTATCATCTCATGGGCATGACCATGATGATCCTTCATCTCTTCCTCAAAGAGACAGGTCTAGGTATCATTCTGATTTTGACCGGAAGAAGATGTCTAGCAATGGTTCAGGCACCCACCACCGCCGACATGGTGGTTCATCAAGTGGTCTTGGGGGCTACTCACCGAGGAAGAGAAAAACTGAAGCAGCTGTTAAGACTCCTTCTCCACCTGTTCGTTCACCTGAGAGAAAAAGTGCTGGATGGGATCTTCCGCCTTCTGGAGGAGATGGAAATCTCAGCGGTTCTGTTGCTTCTGCCCCTCAATTACTGCCACAAACTGTGTCTTCTAAGATGATTGAGTTAGCAGGTGCAGTTTCGGTTGCTTCAAATATGGGGAAGTCATTACCTGCAATGTTGTCTAATAACCTGTCTGCATTTAAGGAGACTTCGATTGACTCAGTTCAACTAACGCAAGCCACCAGACCCATGAGGAGGCTGTATATAGATAATATACCTGGTTCCACCTCTGAGAAGGATATAACGGAGTATTTCAACAATTTTCTTCTTTCTTTTGGTGCTAATCATATTCGAGGCACACGCCCATGTATTAGCTGCATGGTAGGTTGCCACCCCTCTCTCTAAATGTGAACTCCACCTCTGGCTCTCATACTTTTTATATCTGTGTCCCTTGTGGTGCAAACTTTGCAAATTTGTGCTTGGCATGAGTTGCTTCCTTTTTGCAGATTCACAAGGAGAAAGGACAAGCTTTGGTTGAATTCCTTACCCCTGAAGATGCATCTGCAGCACTTTCTTTTGATGGAAAATCCCTTTTTGGGAGCATTGTCAAAGTCAGACGTCCAAAAGATTTTATTGAAGCAGCAGTAAGAATGAAAAAATTCACCTCTCTTTTTGTTGATATATTTGCTAATTGTTGGAAGATGCTACCCTACCCCACAAACCCTTTACTATTCTTAAACTTTGCAATCCTACTTTGTCCCTTGAGAATTTGCATGTTATTGTGTAATAACATCGGCATCCTGCTTATACTATTTTTTCTGCAAATCCTTTTTCTAAAACTTGTCACTATGCGGTGTGGACATATGTGGGTTTTACGGAGTATCTGTTTCTCTATATTTTATTTTCTGTTGGGTATTGATAACATTGTCACATACACAATTTTCTTGAGTGTCTATCCTTAGGGTTGTATTTGAGTGGAGCTAAGATGATCTGAGCTGAGCTCGCAAGGCTCAAAAAGCCTGGCTTGTGTGCTATGTTTTTGGTTCGAGCTCGGGAAAAGCGAGCTCGGAAAAATTATGCTCGAGCCTCTGTTAGGCTCATTCAAGATTCATTTAAGTCTTTAGTCTAAGCTCAGGTACTCCAAGGTTCAAGCTTGAGCTTAACTTATTTGAGGGTTATATAAGCTGTTTTAGGATCTGTGTATGAATCTCGCAATTGGGCTTGGATATATGATGAAGCAGAAGTCTTAGACATGTTTGATGTATGTGCTCAATTGGTGTATTCAATGGGCAGTGGTCGATGGCTTGTTCTTGATAGGTCAGGAGGTTGCTTTGCCAATGGATAGTAGGGTGTCATGGTCCTTGGGCAAGTGGTGACTAACACAGGGGTACAGGTAGTCTACTTTTGTCATTATGTGAGTATGTTTGTAGATGAAAATTCTAAGCTGTAAAGGGAGGACAGGAGAGATTATGGAACGTTGGATTAGGGGCCGTGAATAGTAGTAATTCTTAGTCAAAATATTTTTTTTTAATTTTTTACATAGAAGTTTAGTTAAACCATAACAATCAATTTGTAAGAAGGCTCATTAGCACAGATCTTTTATGCTTGGCTTGTTTTAAGCTTGTTGAGCCCACGAACCTGAACTTAAGCTCGCTCTCATAACTAAGCGAGATGGGTTCGGCTCGTCTTTTGGCTTTTGGCAATCACTCTATCTGTGCGGATTGCCAAGATATTGTTCTTATTGAAACGTCCTTATTTCCTATGCTTGTCTGCTGTTCATAACACACGCACTCTCTCTAAACAAATGCTTTATTAAGCACAGTGCTTGTGTTGATGTTGTGGGAATAGTACAAGCTCTTTTCTGTGTGATGATTTGTTTTGGATGTTAGAAGTAGCTGAACTGAACATCACCTTTTAGTAACTGCGGGAATTTAATCTGTGCCTGTTTCTGAAGTAATGGGATAAGACTTTCATGTCAATGAAGAATTTTTAGCCAGTGTAATTAGTTGCGAAGGGTGCTGTAGTATGAATGGAGCTAATATGTGCTTGACCTCTAGAATCTCGTTTCTTTATTTCTTGGGCTACAAGCATTAAAGTTTCTCTCTTGCTACCTTGCGGAATCTTTGAGGTCTGTTATTTTCCTTTCCATTTTCACCATGAGTTTATCAACCTTCTGACCCTGGCAAAGTATATTGTCTTCATACGCTGTGCCTTCTGTATTCTCATTGCCCTTTTTTGTTGCTGTACCATTCCAAGTCCCAAGTTTCTATTGAATTTTGGATTTACTGTTCTTCACTTATTTTATTGGCCGCTAATTATTTTTTTAGAATTAATATTTCCAATAAGGATTCTTCTCATTTTTTTTGACAAACATGTCTGGACAATTTTGGACTGTCATGTCCTTTATTGGAGGTGAACGGAGAAATGTTAGGAAGTTGGGCTTTAGAGATTTCCTTCTTTATCAAAGATCCTGCCTGAACAATACCCTAACAAGTGACACCATTTTGAACCTAGGCTCTAATGAAGGCCTTGATCATGAATGCCTCTCTGAGAACATGTTAACCCATTCAGGCAATGACTTTTTTTAAAAAAGAAAAGAACATAGGAGATGTTGTACTCTGGCTGTGCTTATACAATTGTACATGTTTTTGTCCTTGCCACATTGAAGAGAGATGAAGGACCACTGGAAGGAAAGGCCATGTGTTACCTTGTATATACTTTGCTGTGTGCTTCTATGCTCAGGAGTATATACAAGATGTTAGGTATCTGAGCAGGCATTCATGCTTGAATGTACTGCTTTTTAATTGGGTTTGCCTGAGAATATGCCTTGCTTTTAACTTCTCCCTCCCAACCCATCTGTCCTACTTATTGCTGGTGCTTTGGAAGTTTTCACTTGTTTATGTCATTTTGTATTTTTTTCCATTCTAGTGCCTTTAACTTGTTTTTGATGCAACATGCTGCGTACCTGCATTAAATATTCTGACCTCCTTATTGGAATCTTTTACCTAGGGTGTTTATCTTGGGTCTATCGTTATTCACAATTTCACATAAAGGGTGTTGAGGAAGCTGACTCGTAATTAAGGAGACTCCAGGTGTAGTGACAAATTTGATGTGTTTGCTGCTTTATTTAACTAAATTTGGGGCCTTGAACTGGCTATTAGATAATTTATTGATTGGTGTTGGGTCTTTGATTTGATGTTCTTCTGTTGATGTTTTAGACTGAAATTATTATAGTCATTCTTAAATATTTGGCAGGTTTAAATATGTTTTTCTTATTTCTTCTGTGTATTTGGAGTCTCTTATTGAATATGGCTTGCTCATTGTTTTATTTTTCATCGATTTTTCTCGATCTTTTGTTTACATTCCTCATTTATAATCTCTACTATTTGTGTCACTTGGTTATCTTTTTTTATCAATGGTTGAATTTGATTTTCTCCCTTCAAAATGTTCTTGTGAATCCCTTGAAAACGACCTTTTGCATGTTAAGGAAAAGCTGCTTATATGGATTTCTCTTGATCCTGCTTCAGCAGGATCCTCACTGGACTGGTGTTGAACTGTTGATCTTGTTGCTCCACATTATCTGCTCAAGATTAGCTTGCAGTATTTTACACAACTGTCAGTACTCCATTCAGTCGCTTGTTCTAGCTTCTTATGCAGGGCGACCTCATCCCATTGTATTAATTTTCCCTTGTTGCTGTGTGACGGTCCTTCGTATTTTATTTGTTGTACTTTGACTGTGCTAACATAACCTATTTTGTGGAAATTATTTCATAAATCATGGGTGAGTTTTGCTCTCAAGCCTGTTTCACAGGGATCATTTGATGTCTTTCTACTGTGTCACATATATTTTTCAAGGTCAGAGTAGACAACAAGTAGAATAATTCGGGATTAAGTGAAACTAGTTGATTGATGCACTCTAATTTTTCAGAGTTGCTTTGTGATCATGGTTTATTTACTTTCATAGGGGCCTGTAAATAAATGCTGCTTCTATGTTTGATTTCATTGCATGGAAACTGAGAATTACATACTTTTAATCCTATGCCTAGTCTCAAGTCTTAACTCTCAATATTTTGTGATGTTTCAGTAGACTAAAGCTGCGTCCTTGTAAAATAGTGGTCCTTTTCAAGACAAACAGCATTGTTTGCAATTTGGAGTGTGTATAATTATTCAAATTTGTCTTGAGTTAATTTTATTCTCCTTAGCAGTCATGAGCATGATTGATTTGAACCCCCACTTCCATCACTTTTGATACCTAGATAGAAAAGTTTTGTGTTTGCTCTCTTCTTGTTTTCCTCTGTATGGATGGTCGAAGCAACTTGATTTTATGAGTCCATCAGCAAACAGCTTGTTTGGACTTTGTTTATCTTCATTCATCGTTATAAAAATTGGGTTTACTAGTTTCTATGTGCTGATTCCTTCAGTTCTGATTTGTGCTGTTGTTGTGTAAGACATTCTCAATTATGAACCACATTATTTAACAGAAATTTGGCCTCACAATATGTTGACTTGCAAGCCCATAACCTTTTACCTCGTTAAGGTAGATGTCTTGCAATTTGTGCATGCTTAACCATATGCAGTTGACAGTTGTTATGTTGCCCAAATTTGTGAATCCATAACTTGTTACTGTTTTTCCAGAGGTTTGTGCTCGCGTTTTTGTTTCTCTCTGTAAATTATGAGGTCAGCTGGAGATGATTGCCTGCAGCGGTACATTTATCTTGAATCAGATCTTGTCTGGACTGTGGTGCATGATTATCAAATCTGGTGCTGTTCCATGTGGCTTTGATATGTCCTTTGTTAGTATCCATGTTTCACCCCCCCAAAAGGAATAGAAAAGAGATAAAGATATTTGGGAAAAGAAAGTTGGCAAGTGTGCTTCTGGTTGATAACTAGTTCACTGTGTTCTGGTATTCTGTAGGAATTTTTATTCATTGGCCATCTTGTGTCGAAAATTAGTGCTTTTGTTGCTTTTGCAATTTCTGAGGTATATTTTGGTTACCATTTATGTAGCAGGTTTTCAGACAGTTGCTATTTTCGTGCAGAGTGGACCTTCAGAGAAATCAAAGGCTCGAGCTGATGTGATCAGTGATATTGTGAAGGATTCCCCACACAAGGTATATATATGGTAGCATTTGGACTTATTTTGCATGTCTTATCAGATTTTTGTGGAGCCACCGTATTTGTCCTTTGTTTTTTTGAGTTGGAAATTGCTGTATTTCTTGTCAAACCTTATTTCACATATTCTATGTGTTTTCCTTGGGTTGAGACATGGAGAGCATGAGTAGCTTCTTGTGCTTTGTTTAATTCATGAAGGAATTTTATTTTATTTTTTGTTGAGTTTTTTAATCCAAAAAGGGAAAAAAAAAACCCCAACAACCAACCCATTATGGATTCCGCTGAAGCCTTACCCTGGACAGAGCAGAGAAACTGTAGCAATTAAATTTAATTTTATATGCAACTAAATATTCAATGAGTAAAGTGGGACATACAAGCATCATAAATGTGACTTACTTCTCCTTTGGGATAACTCCTGTTTTTAGATTAAGGCTCTGTTTGGCAAACAGCTGTTAGCTGTTTGTATTAGCTGTTAGCTGTTTGAGTTAGCTGTTTGTATTAGCTGTTTGAATTAGCTGTTTGTTGAAAAACTGTTTGGTAAAATTAGCTGTTTCTGATAAAGTTGTGAAACAAAAAGCTAATTCTTCAAAAAGCTCTTCCAAAAAGTTCATGGAATTAGCCTTTTCAAATTAGCTTTTTGGACCCAAAAAGCTCTTTTAAAAAGCTCTTTCACTAAACACCTAAATTAGCTTTTTTACTTGGTCAAAAAGCTAATTTTGGTCAAAAAAGCTCTTTTTGGTAAAAAAACTCTTCAAAAAGCTGTTTGTCAAATAGGACCTAAATTTAAGCTCCTGGGGACAGCTCCCTGCTCCCTTATGCAGCTGCTCAGTTACACCTGTTAAAAGTGTTGTTATCAATGAATCTCAATGATTGTCTACACTATGCATCATGGGCCGGGTGGTTGTGCTGTTGCTCTTAACTCTTAACTTGTTATCTAGATCATACGTGATCAATTGCAGGATTCTTCAATGGAATTCTCCTTGGTATTGGATATGGTCCACTGTAACTCATATTCTGCGCGGGCTTGAAATCAGTCAACTTAAGAGGCCTATCCCATGCCTCTTTTAGACACTTCAAGTTAGCATTCACTTGTCATATTATCTGCATCATGGTGAACAGATAATTATCACTTGCATGCCCCCACATAATTTCTCCAAGGTGAGTCACTTGAGTTGCTTGCATAGATTGAGCCAGAAATCGAAGGTACTTTAGCTGTGGCGGCCTTTGAGCATGTTATATCTTCCAGACAAAACTCTCATAAGCATTTTTTGTTAGAGGAGTTTTGGGCAAGCGAAATTCTTTAGCCAGCATGTGCATCTCCCCTTAATTCTATTTCATTGACCAATTTGTCTTTACCATCTTCGTGATGAGCGAATGCTTCCATGAATGCTGGCAAGCAACGGTGTATAGCCAGGTAATTTGTAATGCCTTCATGAGGAATGCTGAAAATCCAATGTCATAATGAATTCGATGTGCACCGAGAGTTTGGGGTTACACCTGGATCAACAATAGAAATACAGGTTCTTTGTCCCAAATCGTTGTCCTCTTGACCTCTTTAAAGTTGAAATTGCCCAAAGCTGTCTTGTAATAGCTGCTACTGGCTTCTCCACTGGGGACATCTACAAATATCATCTCCCTCAGTTTGACTGAACAAATGTGCATATGTAATTCTATTTTCTCAAAGTTTCAAAGTAAAGGAGCTTTTCTTTGAACTGTGATTTTTACTAGATCATATTTTACAATACTGCATCAGGTGATTACTTTGGTATGCATGATGAGGTCCAAAGCCCTATCTTAGATAGGATTATCCTATTTTGTTCGAATTGCACCCTGACACAGAATCCGAAATACCCATCAGGAGTGGGACTAGGGGAGTCTTTCCGGCCAGGGATGGGCTCGCTATCTCATGAGGTTCCTACCTAAGGCAGCTTATGAGAGAGTTTGAAATGTCTGCTACGTTATCCCTGCAACAAGAAGTTACAGAGTCCATTTCTGTTGGACTTTAATTGGAAATGAATTGTTTACTGCTTCAGGTCAGAAGCATAAAATGACGACGTGAGCTTTCATTTGATCAATCTGGAAAGGACCACTTACCCCTTCGTTTTAGGTGTGACCCTCCAACATGGATAAATCCCTTTTGACCCTTTTATAGGCTAAAAATTACCATTTTAGTCAGAAGTAGCCCAAGCATAACCTTCAGGCTTGTATTGGATATTTTTTAGTCTTTCATTGGTATGGATGAGTCTGGGGACTCTAATTTCTGCCTCTGGAAATAGACAAGATTGTTAAGGTGATTCTATTCATTACACAAAAGACTTTTCGTTATGTGACATACACTGTTTGCTTAGTGATACAGATTTGGGAGGTTTAACTCAGATGGAGATATTGGGGCACTAACCTTTCATACATCAACCTCGGGGGAGAAAGCCTTCTTGCAATGTCACACGCTTGCTACTGTGCACTCGTTAGATGAGTGGTCAAGTATTCCAAATGTACATTGTAAAATTAAATCCAAATCTATACCTTGGGAGCCTGAAAATGTAGCAACCTTATGCCTTAGTTAGAGACGGTTGGTTCTGCTAGACCATAGATGAGATCCATGTATTGCCTACTACTCTGATGAAATGAAGCAAGTGGTTTAGAGAAGCATTTAATCTTGTCCACTATTATTTGTGCTGAAAAATTCCAGATTTGTCTTTTGGTTGTATTTGCTATGATGCTCGTGCTAGTTGATGAGTGGTGTAGCCAATCTGTTGGAACAGCATTCAGTATATTTGCTTATTGTTCTTATGCATGTGAAATTTATGCCCATGCAGATCTTCATAGGTGGAATTGCCGAAGGGACTTCCTCTGAGATGGTGATAATTGTTTAACATTTTGATTGATAACGACTTCTGTTCCAACTTTTTCTATGGTAGCCTTCATCACTAACTTTGTGCATTGATGAACTATTTAATGTGTTCCCAAGATCATGGAGATTGTTAGTGCATTTGGACCTTTGAAGGCATTCCACTATAAAGTCAATGAGGACCTCAATCAACCTTGTGCTTTCTTCGAGGTATTCCCTGTTTTTAACAGAAAGTGTTACTATGTTCCTTTCATTGTTTAGGTTGATCTTTTGCATTTTTTTGTAAACTCATTGATAATATGATTGATGATGGCGAAAATCTGCACTCCACTGCGAATAGGCTATGTGCACCCAATAACATATGCACAGTGAAGGGGTTAAAGGAGAGGAAGCTACCTGTTGGTCCATTGGCAGTGATTTGTAAAGGAAAACTTCTCATCTGCAGTATGAATTGTCTTTGGCAATAGAAAATTGGTCCTTAAAGTTGCATGCATCTATTCGTCTGAAAATTGTCATTGAAATTTGTGCCAAATTTTATGCTATGTCACCTTCAATTTAGTTGCAGGGGTTCTGTTTTTCTCATCTTCCTGTAGAAAGCACATGGCACGTATGATATAGCTTCAAAAGAAATGCATTTGTTTTATTTTTCTCATTTGGATGACAAACTGGTTTTTGCCGACTGTGCTTAACTGCAGGTTTTGGTGTTTATGTTGAAAATATGTCCATTTCTCTACCAAATTTAATGTCTTTGCTGTTCAAATCAATCTCTTGCTGTAGTATGCAGACCAGTCGATCACATCGAAGGCTTGTGCTGGCCTGAATGGTATGAGATTGGGTGGGAGAGTGCTGACGGTAGCCCAAGCTGTTCCACACACATCATCAGAGGTACTCGATGACTTGGCTACACACTGCTATAGTGCTATTGCTTATTATCTGGGGGGGGAAACTTGTGTCATTGAGCTGAGGAAGAGTTTTAGTTCTGCATTCAGTTACATATGCATTAGGGTGTATGCTTATTCACTGATGAAATTGACGCTTTGCAGGAAGACTTTGGGACAATGCCATTTTATGGAATACCTGACCATGTGAAACCCCTTCTTGAGTCGCCCACTCAGGTCTTGAAGCTTAATTACGTGGTAAGTTCCATCTTCGACTATAAAGCAGTTTATCTGGCTTATTATAGTGCAGTCTGGTCATCATTTCTTCTGTTTAACTTTCTGTTCTGGTTATGATTGTCTAGCTTGATCAGAGGACAATCGAACTGTTATCACAGACAGACTTGGAAGAGATCCTGGAAGACGTGCGATTGGAATGTTCCAGGTACAGATTTGCATATATTTTCAGGTCCTCTTGTTGTTGTCTGTGTCGCTGGACTTATGGATAGGGATCACAACCTTGTTTGGGAAAGAGCTTTTGACCCCAAAAAGAGCTCTTTGAGGCTATTAGCTGCTGGCCTTTGGTCAAAAAACTATTTGGGGTGCTTGGTTGAAGAGCTTTTTGTATTAGCTTTTTGTACCCTAAAAAGCTAATTTGTAAAAAGCTTTCCAGAAAAGCTCTTTCAAAGAGCTTTTTGATGTTTGGCACTAAAATAATCATGTTGACTACAACAATTTTCATTAAACTACTTGAATTGCCTCTCACAACAAAAATTTAACAAATAGTTTAGAAAATTGTCCATATTCTTTATGGGCATGATGCTTAAGTCAATGCCTTATATTTTAATATTTCTAAAAAATTATCAAATAATTTATGTTAATTAGTCTTATATAATAAATAAATAGTTTATTTCACATAAATTTCAAGTATTGTTGAAAAGAAAATTAAGTTAACAATGGACAAAAGCATTGTCATTATCAAAATTGGGCAAACTATAAATGTAATTTCATACATCTCATAAGTCTTGATTCATAGTGAAAAGAAAAATAAATATGCAACCTAAAAAGATTGATGTTAAAAAGAAGAAGGAATTTAGCTAAGGGTATAAGTGGAGTTTTAGAAAGCATCCTTGTAAGAAACAACTAATTTCACCAAACACTTTTTCCAGAAACAACTAATATTATGAGCTAATGTGATCCGCTAACAACTAACAACTGATTTGTAAACATGGCTGACAGTTTGAGGGTTAAAATACCTATTTCTGGAAGTTCCATTTGTTTTTTTTGGGGTGTAATTTGAAGTGTCCTATCATACTTTGTTGTCTAAGGGTTGGCTACAGAATCTAATTGAGGAAGAGTCCAAGTAAACATTTTCTGAAAGTCCAACCTTTTTCATCTCTTACCCACTCTTTTTTGCAGGTTTGGCTCTGTTGTATCTATTAATGTTGTAAAAACCAGCAATATCCAAACTGCCATTTCTGAAACAAAAGAAGTCACAAATGATACAATGCTTAAGTCTGGGGAAGAACAAGACCCTGAGATTCACCATTTGGATCTGAAATCAATGGAAGGCTATCTGAATCATGATAGAGCTGAAAGCGGAGTGGAACAGTCAAGCAAAATCGAAGCAGATAGGGTCAAGGAAGGTGGTCGTCATGATTCCTGCCCTGCAACTGCTACTACAGATGTGGAAGCTACTGGAACAAGCAGTGCTGAAAACATCAAAGAATCTGACAAAATTTTTCCTAAAAACTGTGATGATGGAACTGCTAATCACCCAGAAGAAGTTGCTACAACAGATAGTTCAACCGTTGAGGTCCTTGAGGATAAAAGAATTGAGGATTCTGGCGAAGAGGGTGAGGAAGGCCATACCGAGGAGAGTGAATTGGGCCCTAGTGAGAAAATGGATACTGATAAGTCAGGTAATGGTGAAATTCCAAGCGTAGAGGAAGAGTTTGAGAAAGCCCATCACAAACTGCAGAAAGAAGTTCCTGTAGCTAGTGAAAGTGCGACTCCAAACCTGGGAGCAACCGAGAATGTTGTGAAGAATGAAAACTTTTGTGACACTGGGACTGTATTTGAGGTTGGTTGTGTATTGGTGGAGTTCAGGAGGCCTGAGGCTTCATGCATGGCCGCTCATTCTTTGCACGGACGTGTTTTTGAAGACCGGGTTGTGACAGTGGAGTATGTGCCGCTTGATGCCTACCGAGCAAGGTTTCCAAAATGAGTTTGTTGAGGATTCTGAAGTTGCTGAGACGTCTTGTTCCCTGGAACAAATCAGATTTTGGGATAACGTTCGATCTGTCTCCTGTATTTTTGATCCTTTAAATGATGTTATTTGTGTCAAAACAGATCATAGCCGGATTTGAACTCGTTACGAAATGGATGCTTTCCTTTTGACCCCTCCCAGAGGCAACAGGTTTCAAGGCTTCTCGCGGTGTGGAACAAGTATGCATCACTGTTATGATGACTATATCGATTTTGTCAAGACATCCATTTTGCCAGGGCTTCTGGCTCGGCTTTTGCATTGACATGTATGTGGCGGTACTGATGAAAAGATGGACTCTTTCTTGGCTCTTGCTGGTTGTGGATGTGCACTCAAATCCTTTAGTGAAACGTCTCCTTGATCTACTGAAGTCAATGAAGGAAACCATATTAGATGAAAATTCTTTCTATACGCTGCTGTAGTAATGAAACATTTCGTTGACGTTTCTCATATTGGTCAACTATAACTTTCTCGTGCTGCTTGTCTTGATTAGTTAGGCAGTTGACACTCTTAACACATGAAAACGATAGATACATGTACACTAAATTAGTCCTGTCTGCTGCTGTCCTTGTTCTAGGTGGAAGGTTAGCCTTTAAAGTATTGAGCCCTTGAAATAGAGCGCCTGCTATATTAGTGCGCTCACTCTTTTGTGAAACTTTCTAAATTCAGGGATCATTAGAAAACCTCAAACGAGGACATCACAACGAGTTACAAGTTGCTACTTGCTAGTAGACTTAATCGCCGGACCTTCGGCCAGTTTGCCCTGATCCGACCCAGAAAAATGAGAATTTGATCCACCCAAACCTCTGATTGAGGGTATCCCATTGTGATGGAGGTTGGGTTTGGGTAGAGGTTTGGACCATCTAACCTGACCTGTTAATCTTCACTTAAAAAAAAAAATTAAAATCAAAATACGAGACTTTGTGTTTCATTTATTCTAAGTCTTTTAGCTGTCCACTTTCTCGTTTTCTCTTAGTCTACCTTCACTTTCCCGCTCTCTAAATCTCATTGACTCTCAATTCTATGATGCCCTGTTTCTGATGTTTGGAATGGTACTTTTAATGAACTAGTTGTTATAGTTGCTTACACATTAAAATGTGTGATTGCCATACTTTTTATTGAAACTTTCCATAATCACTTGGCCTTCGTTTCATAGGATGCTTAGTGTTGAATTTTATGATGAAAAATGAAATTTAGTGAAGAATCTCACATTTTGTATGGCGAAGGTTTGAGGGTTAGGTATAGTCCAATTATCTAAGAATACCCGTATGATTAGGCTAAGGTTCGGGGGTATAATGAACTGTATGAAGGTTGGGCATGGTTAGAGTTGAAAAAATCTTGTTTGCCAATCCTCATGACTCAACCCTCAATTTGATCAGGCCCACCTATTAGCCGTGTATATTAGTTATAAGTTGTTAGTATTTTGTGTGAGCTGTTTACGTTAATTGTTTTAAGAAAAAAGTGTTAGATAAAATTAGTTATTGTTGTAGAACAAGCTTTTTGAAAGCCTTTTTGGAAAAGATTAACTTTTTGGGTTCCACTCAAATAGCTAATTGACATGTTTGGTAGCCAAACTTTTTCAATTATCTTTTTACAGCAAAAAAATAAATAAATAAATTTGTAAAAAGTGAAAATGATAAGTTTAAGTTTTACCCATTAACTTTTTTTAAAACAACTAATTTCACCAAACATCATTTTATGAAACAGTTTATGCAAATGGCTAATACAAGCAACAAATGAAAACAACTAACAACTTGTCGCCAAACAATCCCAAAATTTAATCTTCAAAAAATTTCATATTTTAGCCATTTCAAATTAGCCTTTTAGATCCAAAAAAACTCTTCTGATATAATTTATAAAATATCCAAATTAATTTTCTGATTAGACCAAATACCTAATTTAGGCGCCAAAAAAAATCCTCTAAATAGATAATCAACTAAATACCTCCAATAATTAGTACCTTTTAGATTGTCTTGATAGGAGCAGGTTCTACGTCAGTATTGAATGAGGAGACTCGATCCTTGTCGTTTTATGTCCATGAATTGTAAAGCATTTACTGATAGTCGACTTTGACAAACTTAGAGTATCTAAAAGGCCGAAAATTCTGGCTAAAGCGGTTGATGATTCATGGATTGGGCCATTGGGTCTCTTCTACGCAGAGAGTGTCTATTGAGATTATGACTGAAGAGGTTGATGATATAATTGTCGAATATCTAAAGTTCCGTCATTTATAAGATACATTAGAGAGTAGAAATTCGAGTTCTCTTACACTTGTAAAACTCACTTAGGACTTGTTCTTTTCATAGGTAAATTGAAATAAGTAAAAGAGTAAAGTAATTTGAGGTGGATTGAAGTGAATTAAATTTTTTTATGTGATAAATTAAACTTGATTAAAATAGTAAAAGTGGGTTGAGGTAAGTTGAAGTAGATTGAAGTGGGTTGAAATAGATTGAAGTGGGTTGAAGTGGACTGAGGTTGGTATACATATGGCATGTTCTTTTCATCGATTTTTTTCAAATTTACTAACTTCAACTAACTTCAACCCACTTCAATAAAAAATATCAACATCAATCCAGTTAAACGAACTTCAACCCACTTCTTCAAAATTTTATTATCACTATTTTAACCAACTTTAAAAAAATACCAACTTTATCCAATTTCAACCTACTTCAATAAAGAATACTAACTTCAACTAACTTCAACCGACCTCAACCAACTTCACCTTTTTATCAACCTCAATTTACCAACGAAAAGAGCAGGCCAATAATATTTGGTACCCCCAAAAATGATCTTTGACCTCAATGTATAAGATCCTGTTCTTTTTGTGATAAATTAGGGTGGGTAAAAGGGTAAAGTGGGTTGAAGTAGATTTAGGTAGGTTCAAGTGGATTGAAGTAAGTTGAAATAGGTTGAATTTTTTTATGTGACAAATTAAACTTTATTAAAATAGTGGAAGTGAATTAAAATGTGTTGAAATTAGTATTTTAAAATTGATCACAAAAAGAATAGGCCCTGGTAGTTTTTGCTTTTTTTCTTTTAGTAGAAAAAAATAACCTCCAATTCACAGAAATAAATAAATAAGTAAATAAATAAATAATAAAATTGAAAAAGAAATAAAAACGAGAGGTAAGAACTAAGAAGGATAACATCCTTCTCCACGTATTTGAGAGCTTGTGATAGCAGATAACAGAGGCATACCCACAAGAATAAGGGGAAAGAGAAAAAGAGAGAAAAATGGCGGCATCATCAGCGATGTTGTTAAGCAACCCCACGAGTGTGCGCTTCCATAAACCCCAAATCTCAACCTCATGGTCCCTCAAGACAAAGCCATCATCTGAGCTCGGCTTCCTCACGTCCCAATTCAGCGGTCTCAAAATTTCGACCCCTCAACACCTCTCCATGAAGAACCCCATCTCTACTCAACCCAGGCCTTGTTTTAAGCCTGTTGCTAGTAAGCCCATTTTCCCCCTTTTCAAATTAATCCGCTTGCTTTGTTGTATTTGTAATCTAAGCTTTGATGGGTTTGTGGTTGTTGTCATTTTCGATTGTTTGGGGGTGTTGGGTAGTGTAATTTTCAATTGGTGAATTGCTTTGCTTTTGTGTGGTTTTTTGTGCTTGTAATGCTTCTAAAATTGCTGACTTTATGTTCTCCAAGCCCTAACTTGTTGTGTTTCTGGGGTTCTAATTGAGCAAGCTAAGGGCAACTCTTGCCTATTGTGTGTGTTTATGTCGTTGCGGTAGTTGAGGGTTTTTTTTTTTTTGGGGGGGGGGGGGGAAGGTTTCATATGCTTGATTTATATTCTTTAATGTCTGAGGGTGTCTCAGGAACTAGTGAAATTAGGTGAACAATTCATTTTCTGTTAATTTCATGAAAAAAATGATCAATGGTGATGCTTTTTATTGGCATAGGTGATACCCCCTTCTGGGAAATACTTTTGTTTTGCGATTTGAGTTTCTGGGTTTTTGTCTGCTTGGATTTGTTCGTCAAAAATTGCAATTCTACATATGATGGTTGATGATAGAATGGCTGGCTTTTTAAGTTGTGATTTTTTTTTTAAATATTGTGAAAATGCTGTTTGATTGAACACATGTTCTCCTGACAACTTGAATTTGTTTAGAACTTGTTTAGAATTATATTAACAGGATTTGTTTAGAATTGGGGTGGGTTAGAACAACTTGAAAAACTGTTCTATTGATGCAGTCCTATTGGTAGGACGAATGGGTACTTCTGAGATGTTGTAGTGATAATTTCAAGTGTCAAATTAATATGGTTAGATGTCGGTTATTTTTGAATTTCAATGGTTTTGTGAAGTTTGGATAATTTAAGTAGAGATTGAGATATCCTTCGATTGTCCGAGAGAAATGCCGGTTGTCTAACTCTCCGTTATTCTACTGAGAGTTTCTATGGAAATGGGTTTTCTCCTTATCCGGCTCTTGTTTCTGGTTCTTGGTTTGTTGCTTGATTTTGTGGTCAGTTCAAAAGTTTGGATGATAAACTAGGGTTCACGATTGGGAACATCTCCATACAGTGGCCACAGACAGAAAGATTATCTCTTAGTCTGCTCCCACTGATATTTTAAGTGAATTCCGGTCAGAAGAGCTGAACAGTAATTTATCAGCTGGTTCTAATTAGCACATTTTCATATGACAGACGAGGTCTATTCTGTTTATTCTATCACCTTCATATTTTATAGTTGTTACTGTCTGTTTCCAAAATCAGCAGCTGGATCAAAATGTGTTTGAGATTGCTAATTCAAAGCTGAACCTTGTTCTAGCTGTCTGAGGTGTGACCCAATGATTTGATTGGTTTTCAGGGAGAGTGTGCCCCTTCACCGGGAAGAAATCAAACAAAGCAAACCTGATCTCCTTCTCAAAGCACAAAACAAAGAAATTGCAGTGTGTCAACCTTCAACGCAAGAAGCTCTGGTGGGAAGCCGGTAAGAAATTTGTCAAGCTTAGGTTATCAACCAAGGCTTTGAGGACTATTGAGAAGAATGGGTTGGATGCGGTTGCGAAGCAGGCAGGGATTGATCTTAGCAAGGAGTAGGAGAACACGCTTGTAACTAAAGCAGTGACAATGGTAGATTTTAATTTTGTGTTTCCTCCATTTCTTTTCTGCATTGCATTGAAATGTTACTAGCTCTTGGTCTTTGAGATTTGTCTCTGTAGTATTTTGACATTTGTGGAAGAGCCTCATCCATCTGAGTAGCGGTCTATCGGTCTATGGCATTGCTATCCTTTGAATCCTTACTATTTAGAGATCTTCCCTAAAGCTGGCGAATGAGTTGATTGAATCGGGTTGGATAAAATGGGTTTACGTTTCATGCCATATGATATCTTGGTCAAATTGGTTTTGATCATTTCATGTCAGTTTCAGAACATGTCTCTGACGAGTTTGGTTGGGTAAAGATTGCATGGGCAGTCTCCAACCTTGATGTACAATCAATTGTTTGCAGCTAGGATTTGGATTTCATTGTATTTGAATTTCCCAAAAGTCGTAATTGATGAATCATTCTGAGTGTCTACATTGTACCAAACATACTTTGGTCTTCAATATGAAAAATGGGTTGAATTCATTGATCGAATGTCTGATACTGCATCCTGGATAGATCGTAGATGTCATATTCAAACAAATATATGCCTTTAGTAAAAATGTGAACCTTTGGATTCAGAAAAATGAGTTGCAAACTAGATGAGTGCCCAAATTCAGTATCATTTCCCCGCTGAAAAGGGGATCAATAAACGTTAACGTATAAAAATGACAAGTAAATATAACAAGAATATTGGCAGATATTGCACTATCAATATGATACATTACCAGGTCAGATATATCACAATATGAAAATTATGAATACAGATTGCTATCTGAGGCATGGATATGAACCTGCTAACTACTTTTTGCCAGTAAGAACTAGACTTGCTAGACCATGTAGTCACAACTCATAAGCAGAAGCAGAACTCGCACAATTCAACATTGCATTTCTTTTTCATATGCTTTCTTACTTCCCTTTCTGTTCAATACATAACCTTACTGTGGAGAATCTCAAGCCTTAGGGGAGGCAGGTTTTTTTGGAGGAAAGGTCGGGGTTTCTCCTTTTCTTTTTCCGGTATGTGTTTGGGGGTATGGGGGCTGATACTAGCTGAAAGGCTCAACAGGAGCAGTCTCTTCAAGAAGAGCAGCAGCCTCAAAACACTCAACGGCTTCTGCAGCTGATGTTCCTACAGGTTCCAATTTGTGGAGCAGGCCCAGGGTGTACCAGGCCAAGTGATTCGTTCTATCGAGACAAATAGCTTGTCTGACAAGGCTTCGTGCAACGTGCAAACACTGGTCCCCTGGTTGTTGTATCAGGATCTTAGCCATGGAAATCAAACACGGGACATTGGTTGGCTCCTTGTCCAGAGCTTCCCAGAAAGACTTCTGAGCTTCCCTGTTGAGACCCTTGGCTTGATGAAGTAAACCTTAGAGAAAGCAACAGAACACCCAGAAAGCCATTAGCACATAGAAAATACTTCAAAATCCAAAAACACACACTAAAGTATCAACATTATATTCAAAACTTCAAAACCAAAACTCCAAATTAAATGCAACCAAACCATTATCCCAGTCCCATATAGGGTGTGCCGGTGTGGTGTGGGAAGGTCAGACGTAAACCTTAGATGTGAAAGGCAAAGAACTGGCTACTATTTAACAACTAAAGAAACGGACAACAATTGCCGGAGACATTTTTCTTTGACTGGTGTCACACAAGCAGAAAGAAGGGCTCCATCCAAAAGCAATAACTAGTAGAGCTGGGAAATAGGTCGCGTCAAGTTCATGTTCGTGTTGAACTTAAATATGTTGAAAATCCCGCGACCTGAACCTAACCCATTTTATTATCGGGTTAGAAAACCTTGACCTGTACCCATTTAATTTTTAAACAGGTTGACCCGTTTAACGCATTTAAGATGAACAAGTCCGATTCACTAATTATCTATTTACCTCATTAACATTTTCAAGTAATACGTAATTACATAAAATTAAAAATAAGTTTACATACCACATTGCACAATTACTGATCAAACCTCATCCAATTCATAATAAATTCACATTTTCATATTTTTAAATTTTTTTTTGGTGTTGTTAATTATCAAGAAAAAAGGTAAACGGATAAATGGATTTGCCTGATTAACTCATTTAAATAAACGGGTTAAATAGGTATTTTTTTGTGTCGAGAATCTCCACCTGAACCTAGCTCGTTTAAATAAACGGGTTGAAAATTTATACCCAAATCTAATTAACATCGTGTCGATTTCGCATCGGTAATCGTGTCAGGTCAATTTTACCTAGCTCTAGTAACTAGCAACCTACTGAGATACAGTTTAGTCGTAGGAACAGTTTCATGGATAAAGGACTATTTCATGACCCCAAAGACTACAACTCACGAATTCTGGCATCCTTGGTCCAAGCTAGAGCTTTGTGGTTCAACCAGGAACCTTCAGGAATGCAGCAACGTTGCAAGTTATACAGGTCAGGGACTGGTTCATCAACGAATTGTCAAGAGCCTATGGCCCACCTTGGGCTAAAAAAATGTATGACTCATGGCCCTCAGGAGATCATAGGGCCCTTAGCCAAGCGGCCAAAGACTTAGATGTAAGAAACCATTGCTACGATCATTTCCTGGCCCAGAAATGCTATAGCAAGGACCCATTTGCAAATATTTGCTGTTAGGAGTCCTGACACTTGAGGGCATGATGCAACTCCTTAGGATGGTACTCAGAGGTTTTGTGGTGCTTAGGAAGGAAAGCCAAAGTCTTAAGACACACCAGTAGGGCTGTTGAAAGGCATCCAAGCCAACGGCATGTAACTTTCAGTCTCATCAAGTTATGAGCTGCAGCTGTGGGCCCAGGTGGCTAAGGGGATTATTACCTATTGGCATAAATGTGCTTAACTGTGAGTCAAAGCGGACGGTATTGCGTACTGATCCTAGGGCATTGATACAAACGCAGAAAAGAGTTGAAAAGCCTAACCTACACAGGAAGAATCCAGAAAGCCTGACATTACTGGTTATAAAAGTTCACAAGGGCAAACAGCCATGAACTACTGACTTCAGCTAGTTCAGGGAAAACACTGGGAAAACTCCCGCCCCCCCCCCCCCCCCCCCCC
>JACYFF010031958.1:4985239-5005979 GCA_017589665.1 Selenicereus undatus | reverse complement strand
GGAAAACATGATATTATATTCTTATTTATCCTTTTCCTAGACAAACCCCTTCCAACCCCCCCCCCCCCCCCCCCCCCCCCCGAAAAATACTCCTTAACTTGAAGCCTCGAGTGAATTAGGGTTCAATTTGTAAGGGTTTTGAGAGGTCACCTTAATCGCTAGTGTGGGGCCATCCAACTCTATATTTATTATGGTTAACAGAGAACAGATATGTATGCACACACAGAGAGGGACTGACGTGCTGTGATCAGGTGATTTAGAAAGTTACTGATCGAGAGAATATACACACCATGCTACTGGAGCTAATAGCAGGAGGAATGTACTCCCTTCTTTTTTTTTTCTCTTCCTTTTGGTGGGGGGGGGGGGTGTTTGGGGGGAAGGGAATGAGTACTCGAAGCCATCCCATTCAGGGTAATAAGGAAATGCAAGAATATGACGTTGTGTACCTCTCGAATAACAACTGGAAGCAGAGTGATGACTGAGCACCTCTGTTTTCGACAGGCAGACCTCAGCGTCTGGCCATTGTGAAAGGCTTGTGTAGATGTTGGTGAGATCATGCCATGTTTCCATCTCCAAAGTTCTATCTTGGTCCCTTCTCTGTAATAAGGAAATACAGTGCCAAAGATGAGCTAATTATTTTGCTCTACTACCAAACCAAACCAAACCAATAGCCCTATTAAGCCTTTGTAGTAGGAATTTTTATTTTCTTTTTGTTTTTTTTGGGGGTGGGGGTTGTCTAGATGTAAGCAGCCTTACCCCTAAGCTGCAAAGAGGCTATTTCATCGGACTGCAAAAGTTCTTGATGGCTTTCTACTTCACACCCTAGGTTAGGCCTGTCTTTTGGTCACACTAAATGAACGGAACTTCAGTGGTTTTCATTTCTGTTCAAGATTGAATGTTCGATACTCTAAAGGGCAGGAAAACCAAGAAGATTAGTTCAACATTCTTGTCATCTAAACTTATAACTGGCATCGTACAGACCATATGCTAGATTATCAGTTAACAATTACAGTCGCCATAAAACAAGACATTTATGGCGCTAGTTTGAAGGCAAATCTAATGATATCAAATAAGTAATCGAGCAACATACATTCAGAAGCTTCTTCCTATTGTCAAAGGTCTTCTTCTGAACTTGAAGAGCTGCAAGGAGATGGGCATATGTTTGTATAGCATTTTTTGTGTGGCCCTGAGCAATCTGGAGTTTAGCCTTAGTTCTCAGCAACTGAGCCTGGTCCCACTTTCCAGTCTGCTCCAAAGCTGCATCAACTACCGTTTCTGCATCAATGTACTTCTTCTGAGCAGACAGTATTCGAGCTAAAAGAATCCATCCTCTGGTACAAGATCCAGCCTCAAGTTTCAGCAGCTTCTTTACATACGAAAGTGCAGTATCTAACTTCCTCTGCTCAGCATTTTCTACGCAAAGATGATATATTACATTCGAGTCTGTTCCTTTAGCCTGTTTTTCGGCAGTTTGCAAAGTTTTTAAGGATTCAGACTGCAGCAGGACCCTCTTGGAGTCAGATGCAACTGACCTTGACTGTGCTGACGCTAAAATGCCCAATAAGCAGTTCACTTTACTCATCAGCTGTTCACATTGCCTATCCAGCCTATTCATCGCTTTATTAGCATAGTAGATCCCTTCTTCTGAGCAAAGTGTGTCTTCAGAACAGATTTTTGAAGCAAGCAGTAAGTCATGCGTGCAGTTTAAATTTTCTCGGTCATTAAGAAAGTTCCTCAACAAGTTCAAAGCAACCCTGTCTTCCCCTTGTCCATGATAACAAAGAGCTATTCTGCTACACTTCTCTTTCCTATTCATTATATCTGGAGGCAGTTCTTGTAATTGATGGGCTAGGGTCCCTAAATCTCCTGAGATAGATAGTGCAAATGAAAGATGATCTATAATCGATGGGTCCCAATCAATCAGTCTTTGAAAAAATTTCTTGAGCAGAATCAACAGAAGAAGAATCGCCTCTTCTATGTTGTTCCTAGGGATGTATGCCCCTTCTGCTTGGAAACGGAGTTTAGGAGGATTTGCTTCAACACCGCTGTACAAAAGGAAAACTGCAAACTCTTTCTCGATCCTTGTTTGAGTTTCGTGTCGAAGATTCCAATAATAGAGTAATGCTCGCCGATACGATGAAATAGCTTCATAGGGAGCCCCAGAAAGTTTCCACAACTCAGGGAGCAGTTCAACTGCCTTGTTCAATGTCTCCTCTAATTTAAAATTGCTGGCAAATTGTCCATTCAAACCATCTGGACTTGCGGACTCAACTGTGTCCAGAACCACCTGGCATGATTGAGCCGCTTCTGCAGAAAGATTGAGAATGTAAAACGAACCTTCTAACGAATTCTTATAACCCGAGTCTTTGCCTCTGTCCTTATAAAACAATGGGGCAAATACAATTAGTGTAAAGTTTCTCAGCGTGATTATACTTAAAAATTGCCAAACACTGAAGGAACTACACTCTACACCCTTGAATCTGGAAGCACATGTCATGAATCATGAATCATGATGGAGGTTAGAAATTAGAAATATAATGTGCAAGCAAGTTGCTGATGGTTCAATGTAGTGTGTTACAAATATGACAACCTGTCTCTAATTTGGAAACTTCTGTGAGGTAGGTTAGTCAAGTAAGAGCGTATATAGTTATATTCGATGATTTTTGTGACAATATTCAGACAAATTTTTACCAGCTAGACCTGTGAAAATACTAAAAGTTTCCAAATTCTGCAATTTTTTGCTCTACGCTATGTAGTTTGTTATGCTTTGAGTTCCTATCATGAGATATTTCATGCTTTCTGATATGTTACTTCCCTGTCCTAAATTCCTATTTCTCCAGCAATATAACCTGGAAAAACCAGTGTTAGCTGCGTTGACTGAATCCTCCCCCCCCCCCCCCCCCCGGTTTTTGCATGAATCATCTATCTATAAATGAAAAGGATATCAACTGTGAATCCCTCGCGTGACTAGTTGGAAGTAATACTTCCCAAAGCAAAACCCAAGCACTACACATTGTCCATCACACTCAGTATTTGTAAGACCAAGCAGGAACAGGTCCACAAGCCAGGAGGATGCCAAGATCAAGTAACTCCTCAAGAAATCAGATACAAATAGATTGATCACAGACATTTTTTAAAAATCTTTCAATCACAAATGGTCCAAAAAAGATAGTAATAATGATAAAAATTACATAACCTTAAAAGCTATGAAATCAAGGGAATACCTTCAAGCCTTCCAAGAGCCTGCAATGACTTAGCTTTAAGAAAAATTGCTTCGCAGAGGAGGCTGATAGCATGCATTGACATGGGAGGTGCATCGCTACTTTGAAAGCCACGTCTCTGAGGCCCACATCTTCTGGCCATAGAAATTCTGATATTTGCTGTTACAGCCTCAATATCAATGCCTTCAAAAACGCGAAATGCTGCTTCCATGTTTCCTTTCTGGTACTCGAGCCTTCCCAATAAAGCTCTGGCTTCCTGTCAATCACAGCAACACTCTAAGGACATTGAACATAAGTACTGCATATCAACACCTCCATTGCTGCCTAACGTAGTTAATATTTTGCTAGTTTCTTTCACCATAAAAGATATTGTTCCTTTAGCTGTTTCTAAATATGAAAGCAGAGAAATGGAGAAGGGGTTTTAAACCTCCAGCAAGTGGTTAACTCTAATATTAGATCCTTGATATCTAGAAATCTACATTGTACTTTCCTTCTCATCAAGATGAAAACTTCTTTAAAAGGGGGTAAAAAAAGAAAGAAAGAGAACAATCAGGAAAGTGGCATTCCCAGAAAACAGGAGAGAGTCCAGGAAAATGAATGTGGCTTCAACCCTGCAACTGGTGAAAAGCAGGTCCAACCCTCAAGTTGGGCCCAGTAATTCTCAATCAGTGGCTGGAAGTGTTCTTCTGTCCATATCTAGAGGAATTCTTCTACACATAAATGCATGCCAACAAATGATAATCAAGGACAACCCTATATGCTAGAAGATGAAGTATTTGCCCATGGATAAACTCGATCTCCCACCTCCCTGCCTGAGTACAACATAAAGATACAATTTATTGTCCAAGTCATTATGATTATGTCCCTGTAAATAAAAGGAATGTCCTTTTCCCAGAATCATGGAGTCACTGGTGCGGAGTCTGGTGTACACGTCTTTGAAAATCAACATAATAACTGATTAGGCCCAAAACCACTTTCTCGACATTTCCAACAAAGCACATAACTTAAACAGGACTGAACAAATCATTTTCCTTTGCAGCTATAGACATCACCAGATATCCATCAAGCCAGGATTAGATAACTTCTGGTTTCCTATTTTGGCATGACAGTACACAAGAGGGCAATTTTATGGATAAATAAAACAAAAGTTGCATTGAACTTTTTGTACTTCAAACAAATTGAGTACTAATATACATACATACACATATGTGTGTGTGTGTGCGTGCACGCACGAGTGTGTGTGCGTGTGCGAGTGCGGGCGGGCATGCGTGTGTGTCTATCTATCTATCTATCTATCTACACACACACACACATAATTATGTACATTCAGCCAAGAACTCTGGGACAGATCTATTCAACTAACTTGATGTCATGTTGGTTCAATGGTCCACGTGAGAGGCACCAGTCCACCCCAAGTAGGGTGCTGGGAGGTGTTAGAGACTGCCTGAGGGAGGGGGGTGTTCATGCGGCAACCAAATATGCCACATCAGGGAGGCAATCAGGCAACTGGAGGGATGCGGGAAGGCTACAGTATCTTGATTAAATGGTCTAAGGTGAAACAAAGTGAACCACATGGCCGTATCATGCTTGAGAAATGACTAACCAGTTCCTTACTTTCACTTTTACAGTGGAATTCCAAATACTGATCCATGTTTGTCCTCTTTTACAGTGGAATTCCAGCACATAAAAAGCAAAATCCGACATCTACTTTATTCAAACAATGGGCTCTTTTTGTAATTCTCACATAATTAATTTCAGTTCCCAATGAGCTTTATTTTTAACAAGCATGTTGTCCATCCAGTTCTGCTAACTCTATAGGTTGATAACTGCCATCAAGTTCATCTTTTCACCCTATGATGGGAAACTGCTACAAAGAATTTCCACACAGCTCCAAACAAATTCATCCAGCTAAAGTGCCATAAGGTATCATAATGAATAAACTCTCCTCTAGATACACAGTTACACTCAACTGAAAAATGAAATTTCCTTTGTTGTGGAAGACTTCAATAGATTCCTTGACAAATCTAACTACCTCACAAAGCTTCCCTAGGCATTTTAGCTCAAAAAAAACTCATTCTGACAGAAATTTGCAGAACGTTAGGTTCAAATGTAGAACAAGCACGCGAAAGGATTGAACAATTTGCACTTAATCATAAGTCATAACTAAAACAATTTAAGAAAAAAATAGGAACAAATGTCTATGCAAGAGTGCACAATCAAGCTACGATGGAATACAACGGTGTGAACTCACACCGAGAAAATGAAGTCAAGACGGGAATCTTTTGATTCTCATCGAAGACTTCATAATCAACTACCAGGATTCCATTTGACAAAGTTGAAGGAACTCTTCCCTTTTCGTGTTAGTAGTTACCCATTAAACCCACTTAAGTTTCAACTATATCCATCAAACCCTTTTACTTCCCCCTTGATTTTCTGCTGCTTCATAAGTAATCCGTTTCTTAAAAGGATTAAAACACAATTTCATAAATACATGATGTATGAATGTGAAACATCATCAAGACAAGACATTTACTCTTCAAGCTTTATATAAATGATAAACCTATTTGTTCAACAAATGCATGATATAAAATGAAGGTAAATATCTAAAGGTTCTTCCTACTTTTCGGCAGTTAAGTTATAGGTCCACCCTTTTCAGGCACGAGGACATACTTAGTCTTCTTGCACTTGATGAACACTGGTTATTCTATGTAGTTCCAAATGCATATACTAATAGATACAGGACTATAATTACTCTAATACTTTCCAAAACAGTTCTTCACAAATGATTTGGCACTGAACAGGACAATACGGCATAGATAGACAAACCTCATAGTTCAGGAAACTGCTTTCACGAAGAGTTGACTCAGCTTCCTCAATGTTACTAGTATCTGTCTTTGCATCAGGCTCACCAACTCGAGCAGAGTAGCCACCGGCTGAATAATCTTGGGTTGCCAAGGATGATTTTGATGCTTCGGCTATTCTATCTGCCCTAACTTGCTTCGCAGAGAAAATGCACTTTATCATTTTCTTCAACCTTACTCTTAAACGAAGTACCCACCTTCTCCTCCTGTGCTTACCTTTCATTTTACAGACAAGTGCTTCTTTAGCAACCCCAACACACTCAACAAAAGATGTGCAGAGGAAACCTTAAAAGGCAGCTACTTCAAGTGTCCTAGAAGCATATCAAATGCAAGCATTCAAGCATGCATTATTTGAAGATATCTGAATTTTTTGTCATATCGAAAACCATTCGGCTCATGAAGAACAGGGAGTTATTTTTTTAATCCAAATTCTCTATACAACCCTGGAAGAACTCCAAAAAAAGCAACAATCCCAACAAGGGATAAAATGCTCACTAGAGTTGAAGTCTACAAGACAAAATCCTGAACCTAAAGGCTAAGAGGCATTAATCAAATCCATTTCTTAAGCTCTAAGCAAACGAACATGATGAAACCCTCCATGATCATCAGAGCTCAGGAAACACCGAAACCATGGACCCCCCTACTCCTCAAACCAGAAAACATACTACATACCCAACAACACCCAAACTAACAACTGAATTTTGAAAAAATAACGTTTTTATGGTAACCATATAAAATGGATTCAAAACCACTTGACCATAATGAAGCACCACAATTAAGGCAGTAATTAGCAAAATGAAGAAACTAAACCCACTTCTATACAACACTAAATTGCAGCATAAACAGTGAACACATAGATAGGAATCAAAATCATAATCATTGGATATAAAAAGAGAAGGAAAGAATACCTGCTGATTGAGAAAAAGCATTGAAGGAGCCCACAAAACGTCCAACCCAGAACACATTTTCCTTCTATCCTTAGCAAAAAGCCTCCAAAAATGGGATAAATTGGTGAGAATCCAAAGACCTACCAACCAATTTCCCATCTTTCCCCTCAGTCTTCGCTTCCCCGTATCCTTATGGGAAAATTTGGTGGGTGTGGGTTCAAAGTTAGTTGCTTTTGAAGTAAATAAAGTATCAAATAAGTCTCAGGATTTTTTAAATGCTATTGAAATAAAAATTCCGAATGATCTTTTTAGGGGTGTGGAGATTGATTAAACAATCTCTAATTGTGAATTGAGGATTGAAATGAGAAAAATCAAGAATTTCTAATTAGGAATTAAGGACTGTGGCACTTCTTGGCTCAATTCCGTGTTCAACTTTGTGCTCGATTAATGTTACGGGAAGTTATTATTGGCAAAGATATTATTTAGCAATATTCTTCCTAGATATTGTTTCCTATTTGTTTTATAGAGCTCTTCTCCCTGCTTGGACTACAAGTCATCCTCAGCTAGGGCATAGAAGGCAGAGCATGGCATACATGTACTATATAAACCCAAGCGTGCACCTTCGAAGGCAAGCAAGCAAAATAAAGTTGATTCATAAAATTCCTTACACTATATAATATTTATATGATTAAGTAGTTTCTTTATGGTATCAGAGCCATGAGTGGAAGAAAGGGGTTTGTAATTAACAGTCAATCCCTTTACTACCTTCACCCTTCAGAAGGTCCTGGAGTGGTAATCACTTCAATAATTTTCAATGGCAAAAATTATGATTTATGGCAAAAGACTGTACGAACAGCCTTGAGATTCAAAAATAAATTAGGGTTCATAAATGGAACCCTAACCAAGCCTACGCCTAACAAAGGAGACAATCTTGGCGAGTTGAACGCATGGGAGATGGCCAACTCGATGATATGCTCTTGGATTATCAATGTCATTGAGCCAAAACTGCGTACAAGTATCTCCTATATCGAAACAGCAGCAGCAATGTGGGAGAATCTACGGAAAAGGTATGCATGCGGTGGCCAATACCCCTAAAATCCACCAACTTAAAACCGATATAGCTGCATGTAAACAGGAAGGATTGGACGTAGTTGAATTCTAATCTAATCTTATGGGAATGTGGAATGAATTATCTAATTACACTAAAATTCCTCAATGTACTTGTCGTAAGTGTGAATGTGACATTGGGGGTGATGTAGTAAAGATGCTAGAAAAGGAGCAAACACACCAATTTCTTATGGGACTCAATGACGAAGCATATGGCAATGTACAAAGCCAAATTTTAGCAATGGATCCGCTGTCGTCTCTCGATCGAATCTTTAATATAGTGCAACAAGAAGAAAATCATAAACGACTCATGATGGGACGAGACCGTAAGAATGAAAATATGGTGCTCTTTGCCTTCAAAGAGCACTCGACTCCAGCAGAAAGAACTACATGCACAAATTGTGGACGTCGAGGACATACGAAGGATGGATGCTTCGAAATAATCGGGTACCCTCCAAACTAGGGGACCTGAGGACGTGGGCGAGGAGGTCGAACGGGCCGAGGCAGAGGAGCTAGGCGAGCAAGGGCAGGACGTGGGCAAGGTTTTTGTGAGACAGCGAATCAGGCTTTGGCCCAGACCGAAGAGGCAGCGCCCAATAGCAGTAGCAGCGGCCCAACAAGCCTTGGCCCAGCGTCTGTTCCAAGACTAAGCCCAGAAAAGCTGCTCAGCCTTCTCGAAACACCGAAACCCGGAACCGAAAAATTGTCAGGTAAATTTGCTTGGATGTTTGATTGCGAAGCTTTATGTCATATGACTGGAGACCCAAAAGTGATGCACGAGACGAAGAAAATTTCATCCATATCAGTTGCCTTGCCTAACGGAACACACACCATGGCCAACGATGAAGGATCTGTGAAGTTGGGATGGCGAATCCAATTACATAAAATTCTATATGTTCCCTCGCTTAAATGTAATCTTATTTCAGTGGCAAAATTATGTAAAGAGCTAAACTACAGTGTGACCTTTTTCGATGATTTTTGTCTATTGCAGGACCGTATTTTGAGGACTCCGATTGGTGTAGGTGAGCAACGAGGAGGAGTTTACTACTTCAAAGATGGGTCCTTGGACGAGGCACAAGTCAATGCTGTCAACATCAATTACTTATGGCATCGGCGACTGGGACATCCATCCCGTGCAATTTTATCTCTTTTGCCAAATAATTTAGGACTAATTAGTGGTAGTGCTAAAGATGATGTATGTGAGATTTGTCATCGGGCCAAGCAAGCTCGAACCCCGTTTTCAGAAAGTTCAAATAAAGCTCAATTTGTTTTCAATCTTGTTCATTGCGAAATTGGGGGGCCTTATAAGGAAGCATCATCTTGTGGGGCTCACTATTTTCTCACAATAGTTGATGACGCAAATCGGGCTACTTGGGTGTACCTAATGATTAATTGGGCTGAGACTAGCAAATTGTTGCGAGATTTCATTCTTATGGTGCAAAATCAATTTGGGACCTTGATTAAAATTATATGAAGCGACAATGGATCTGAATTCACCTCCAAGCCCATGCAATAGTTCTATGAAGCACACTGAATTTTGCGCCAAAGTAGCTGTGTGGACACACCACAACAAAACGGTCGGGTTGAAAGAAAATATAGGCACATTTTAAATGTAGCCCAAGCCCTTATATTTCAAGCTAGTCTCCCTATCAAGTTATGGGGTGAATGTGTGCTTACGACCGTCTATTTGATCAACCGAACACCTAGCAAACTGTTGGACGGAAAGACTCCCTATGAGATGCTTTATCAAACAGCAACCTCATATGGTCATATCAAAGTATTCGACACCTTATGCTTTGCACATAATAAGAAAATCAAGGACAAGTTCTCTCCTAAGGGAAGGAGGTGTTTGTTTGTGGGTTATCCCTTGGGTTAAAAGGGATGGAAACTGCTCGACCTTGAGACCGAAGAATACTTTGTGAGCCGTGACGTCATCTTCCATGAAAACGTCTTTCCATTCACAACCATGGAGCAACCCAGCGAGCCATCCACTTCTTCACGGCTAGCTGAACCCTTCCTACACGATACCGATCCTCTACAGCAGCCGAGGACGACAGCTGCAAATCATGGGCTGCTGCGACTTGATGCAAGAAGGAGCATCCCTGTGTCATGGACAGAAGCAAGCACAGGCTTAGAAGTGGGCCAGCCGCAACATTGTGTTGCACCTGGATTAAGCCCAAAACGGCTCAGCAACGAGCCCACTAACAACGGTCCAGCTCAGTCTGCTGGCACGCACGATCATGATGGGTCAGCTAGTCCCAACACGCTAGTCCCCTATGACGCAGCCCATACGTCAAGTCGGCCCACTAGAGTCAGTAAGCCACCACTATGTTATGCCGACTATGTGTGTTACAGTGCACGTCCAAAGGACCTCCGCACCTCACAACTCCCTCATCTCACCAGCTCACACCACCACGGAGCCTTAGGCAAGCGATATCCCATAGTTCACTATGTCTCCACTAACAATTTTTCTGCATCCTATCAACATTTTTTGGCTTCCATAACAAGGGTCGTCAAGCCCAAATCATTCCAATATGTAGCAGAAGACCCTAAGTGGCGTGCGGCTTTGGCCGAAGAGATTGATGCATTGGAGAAAAATGAGACTTGGTCGGTTGTGAACCTCCCCCAGGCAAGCACCCCATTAGTTGTAAATGGGTGTATCGAGTGAAATATGACACTAATGGCCACATTCAGCGCTACAAAGTGCGATTAGTCATCCGTGGTGATCATCAGGTTGAAGGATTCAACTATAATGAAACATTTGCACCAGTTGCAAAAATGACAAGTATTCGGATTTTTCTATCCATAGCAGTAGCCAAGGGCTGGGAACTGCATCAGCTGGACGTGAACAATGCATTCTTACATGGTGACTTGGACGAAGAAGTGTATATGAAGCTGCCCCTTGGATTCAAAAGTAGCGACACTACCCAAGTTTGTCGTCTGAAGAAGTCCTTATACGGCTTGCGACAAGCCCCACGGCAATGGTTTGCCAAGCTATCCACAAGGTTATGTGAATAAGGATTTATTCGCTCTTATGCCGATGATTCTCTCTTTGTATATCGCAAAGGGGATGTGTTTATGTCGCTTCTTGTTTATGTGGATGACATTGTACTGGCAAGTAATAACGTTGCTGCTTCAACGACCTTCAAATCCTATTTGCATCATTGTTTCAGCATCAAAGACTTGGGACCTCTCAAATATTTGCTTGGTATTGAGGTAGCCCGTGGACCTAACGGGATGTTCTTATGTCAGCGCAAATATGCCCTTGAAATTATTGATGAGTGTGGGCTTCTAGGGGCAAAGCCAGTTGATTTTCCTATTCCTGAAAGTCACAAACTTGCCTTGGCATGTGGTCCTCCACTAAAGGATGTTGCGTGTTATCGATGTTTGGTGGTGTAACGCCCCCAATCCTAGGGCTAGGAGTGTTAGGATTTTTCTTTAAATCCTGGGACGAAACGAACAGAGTTTCCCTTGAAAACTGACCATTTTTCAAGCTTAAAGTCTTACAATGATTTCCCTGCACTGAAAAACAATAATAAATGGCTTAACTAACTCAATGGTCACCCGCCGGAGTAGACAGCTCTACGGGCCACCCGCCCGGAGCACCACAACCAATGCAGTTCAATGCTTAAACAAATGAACAGTGAAAAGTACAACCCTAGATACTTTAGATGGTGGCTCTTACGGCCATACAGAGCGACTCTAAATGATATGCAATACAGGCACACAAGAACTTAAATTACAAACCATTACATCATAATACATTTTGCAGCTCACATACAAGCACATCGCAAATTCCTAGGCCAACAATGACTTCACTTCGGCTAACTTGGGTCGACCTTTACCTGTTATTTCAAAAACCTGGGAAGGGAACAGAAATAGATGGGAATGAGCAATTATATATCGCTGAGTGGATAACCCCCTCCCCTAAACATATACTTTTAATGCAATAATAACTTATGACAGTTGTTCGTAATTCCTTTTCTTTGAAGAACTCACTTACCGTATAGTGTGTTCCAATTACAATGTAAGAGAAATAGCATTTGCACCAACAGCTTAACTTGAGAATAGCTATACTCAATAAACTTACCATAAGAAATTCATATAAACTTATAAACTCAATGAAAGGAAAGGGGTTTGACCCTTAAACACCACTTGTTGGGATTTCTGTTATGAAAGACTTATTTCATTTCATATAATTTATGCTGTATATAAATATTGAAATTTCACTAAAGATGCTGTTAGGTGACAGACTAAATGAATTTAGCATTTACACTCGAATAACCATCATGTTCAATGCGATACAATTACTAAACTGATGATTTCACTATATCATACAGTAACAGGTCATATATAAGAATAGATCTCTTTGTTAAAATATGAAACGATAACCATAAAGTGAAGCATATAACTATGCCATGTGAATGGGTATACTAATGTTGTAGCAATATGCCCTTTTAACTTCATATGCTTGTTTATTAGAGTATAATGTTTTATAAACCATCATATGATTCTCTATTGACCTGGTTTTTCTAACAGTTAAAGGGTTTTGATCACGTATGACTTTGATTTTACTGCTTGTTGGCAGAATAATAGGACATATGAACTTTGAAGTTTCTACCTATTGACAAAACTATGAAACATAAAACTTTGAAGTTTATGCCTACTGGCAGAATTATAAAACACTGAACTTTGAAGCCTCTGCCTACTGGTAGAGCTATGAAACACTGAACTTTGAGTTCTCTACCTGCTGGCAGAACAATGAATCATTGAGCTTGAACCCTCTGCCTACTGGCAGAGCAATGAACATTGAACTTTGAATCCTTTGCTTGCTGACTGCTAGCAAAACAATGAATATTGAACTTTGAATATTCTGCCTATTGGCAGAACTATGAACATTGAACTTTAAAACTTCGGGTAAACTTTGGAGGAGGGTACTGGGTTGGTTACACTAAGAATTCAATTGATGCGATGTAACCCATGCTTATTACTTAATTTCTTTTCAGAAGGTTCCCTAGACTTATCGACTAGTCACCTGACTCGTTCGGTTGATCAATCCGATGACTCAGGGTTATTTCGTTACCAATGACTGGTCAATTAAAACAGCCGATCGATAAAGCATCTAGAACCGCTTAGGAAACAGGTAAATAGCATTCATAGCTATATCATTTCTATGCAATCACTATAAACGATGAATACATGTAATCGATCGACTATATATACTCGCTAAACTTTATCTAGTCGATAACTTTATATAATCGATAAGCCATATATAGCCATATATACTTAATAAACCATGTATAAATCAATTAACTTTAGATAATCAATAAACCACATATAAATCGATTAACTTTCACTACTAAAAAAGTTCACATTAACGACGGAACTCAGCGACGGAAAATATTAACGACAGATTTGGCGACGGAAATGACGACGGATAAATAGCTTTACCAAAAAGTCAGATTTGACGACAGACATGGCGACGGAAATTCAAATCCGTCGCCTAAATTGGCGTGTGGCGACGGAAATTCCGTCGCCAAAAACCCTAGCGACGGAATATCCGTCGCCTAAATTTTTTTTTTTTAAAAAAAGAAAAATATAATTTTTTTCAGAAAGGTGGCGACGGAAATTCCGTCGCCACTTAAAAAAATTCAAACTTTCCGTCGCCAGGTCGTTTAAATGAAACCAGATCTGGTTTCATTTCGCTGCAACTCGAGTCGAGAAGAGAGAGAGAGCAAAACACCGAGCGACCGCCGTGAGCAGCGCCAGTGCCACCCCCCCCGCCGTGCCCAGCCGCCGCCGTCCGTCGCTTCTGCCGCCGCCACTCAGCCGCCCCTTGCCGCCGGCCACCCCCTACCGCCGGTTTTTTGAAGCTAATTGAGGTATTTTTCTCACCTAAACAACTTGAAATTTCTACAAATTTTTGTATTACATTGTTAGAATTTTGTAGTTAGTTCATATTTATGTTGAAATGTGGTGTTTGTGTGAGATTATTGGTCTAATTTGGTTCAAGATTGAGGTAAATGCGATTTAGGGTTTAGGTTTGGTAGTTTGAAGTTAAAGTTTGATGTATTGGTGGAATGAAATAGTTTTATTGATAATGTTGTTGAAATGTGCAATTTGTGTGAGGTTATTGGTCTAATTCGTTACAAGAATTTGTTAAATGCGATTTAGGGTTGAGGTTTGGTAGTTTGAAGTTGAAATTTCGTATATTGGTGGAATGAAATGTTTTAATTGATAATGTTGTTGAAATTTGGTTGAAGAATTTGATAAATGCAATTTAGGGTTTAGGTTTGGTGATGTGAACTTGAAAGTCGATATGTTGGTGGATTAAGATGCTTTAGTTTATTATTTTGTTCAAATGCGATGTTTGTATGAAGTTGTAACTCATATTAGTTTTGTGATGTTCGTGAGAATGTAAGTGTATTTATCACGTAGTTGTGATGATTTTTTTTGGGTGCATGTGAAAATTTTAAAGTAAGCAAAAAAAATAATATAATTGCGTAATTTACGTATTTATTATAATTGAGTTTTAAATTAATCCTTATCAAATACCTTATGTGGTTATTGTTATTTGAGGAGAATATGAATGGTCATCCACATCGTAGGTGGATGTATAATAGATTACTGCATGATCGTAGTGGTTATACGCAATAATTTCTAGATGGAGTAAACGAATTCGATCAATTCGCACGTACACAGACAGAGTTTTTGAATGAGGGAAAGTATAAATGTCCTTCTGCGAAATGCAGAAATAGGGTGTACTTGACACTTGATGAGGTCAAGATGCACCTTATGTACGATGACGATGCGGATGATTGAGTGGTTACGAATTCTTATGTGTTTGAGTAGTTCGCATGTCAAACAATTGTTTGGGACTTTACTTATGTTGTATGAATGAGTTTTGCAAAATTTGTATCACCTACATACCGATTATGATGTATGATGTCAAACGATTTACATGTACAATCATTATATATTTGCACTTGGCGTTGTTGTCACATATTTCAGGTATGGATTCAAGTTCTCGTCGAGCAAAGTCCTCCCCTCGAGGTAGAGGACGAGGGCGTCGGAGCTCTGCCGTGGATCCGACCGCAATGGACATTGATCCATCTTCCCCCCAGGTACCTCATACACCAGTTCAGCCAGGAGTGACAATGGCTGCTTACATACCAGGTATTTCAGGACCTCTGCCTCCCCCATTTGGGGCTTTCCATCAACAGACCTCATACATTCCCAACCAAAGCACGATGTATGGCCAATTTGCGTACAACATTCCTCCAAACCCCCATGTTATTCACAATGTGCACCCCACTCCCCAACCAACTCACCCTAACACAAACCAGTCCCAAGAGAACATTGGAAGTGGTGAAAGTGAAGCACAATCCAGTCATGGGAGCACTCGAGCAAAGATTTGGATTGAGCCAGATGGTAACGGGTAAGTCTTCATTTGTTATATCTTACGAAGTACTACATGAATTTTGCATAACAAGTAATGAATTTTATGTGTAATGTTCAATTAGGTTTCTCCCCAATGATGGTGCTGTTGGTAGGATTTCGCTCATATTTCAAAGCAAGTTTGACGGAGCTTGGCCTACTTGGAGCAAAGTGCCCAAACCAGTACGAGATTTGTGGTTCGGGGAGTTCAAGGTAACTACAGTGACTTCGTATTAACAATTTCTGTCAACGTGTTATATTAGTATTGCATTGTTTGATGTGCTCTTTGTTTTCATAATTGCAGAAGTGGTTTACTTGGGATCCGATCCATGAGGATCGTATGAGAAGGAATTTTGAAAACCGAGGCAACGCACGCTTGAGAGACTTCTTCGGCAAAGCAAGGAAGCATAACAAGAAGCCTGTTTGGCTCGGTGATGCTCAATGGGAGGGACTCCAACAACACTGGGCGAATGAACATTACAAGAAATTGCGTGAGATAGCCCAGAAGAACCGACTGGGGACTCCAGAAAGTGGTGGCCCATCTCTCCACACCTGTGGCTCGATCCCCATGCATGAGCATAGACGGCGTCTGGTAAATGAATTAATGTTTGCTATGTTTTCGTTAAAGTTTAATACTGTATTTTGTATTGTACTTGACATCATTCTTTCTGGCACGTATATAGAGGGAACAACTTGGGACGAAGCCCACCATTGTCGAATTGTTCAGTCGCACTTACAAACTCCAAGGTAAAGAAGATGTCCCCTGGGTTGACAAGAAATCACAACAAACATATGTAAGCAACTAGCTATTCTCAATCTTCATTGGTAGTTCAACATGAACTCGTATACTTCATTTTAAGTTATTGTACTATGCATGATTTTGTGCGCATGTTGCGGTATTGTAGGAAACTTTTGAACGCGATTTTCAAAATGTTATCAATTCTCAAGGGGGCGAGGATGGATCTTCTGAAGATCCAAACCAGCCATTTCCCAACCCAAATGGGTTGTGGGTGAAGGCGTTCAAGAACAAGAAGGGTCGGATTTACGGCATTGGCGACGAGGCTGTCAACATGAGGGAATCCGGTTACTTCAGTTCCACTCAAAGATCCGATATTGTTTTCATATTACAGTTCCAACAACCATGGTTATACATTTAATTTACTTAATGACAAAGCTAGTATAGTAATTTACTTAAATGTCTGTCAGCAGGTTCGGGTTCTACGCCATCGCAACAAGAGCTCAATGAGTTAAGGGGTGTAGTAACCAACTTGGGGGGTGAGCTATCTTCACAAACTGAAAGCTACCGGTTGGTTATGGAGAAATGTAAGCAACTGGAGGAATCCAACAGATTGCTCACACAAAGCAACCAACAACTGAGCCAACAAATGATGAGCATCGATCAACGCCTCCAAGCTTTCTTTCAAATGCAACAGGCGTCTGGCTCGGGATCTCAACCACCATTTACTCATCCCTCGCAACATCATGAGGAAGATGGCGAGGAAGAGGAAGAGGAAGAGGAAGGCGAAGAGGAAGAGGAAGACCTTGGTGATTGATGAGTTGGTTGCAGTTTTCCTTCAGCTGGTGGCTCTTCTGCTTGATTCTTCACGAAGTACATCATTTCTCTTGCTGCTTACTTCCCTTCCCCTTCCTGCTAATTTCACTCCCCTCCCCCTACTGCCTATTTGACTTCCCTCCCATTTGGCGCTTACTTCACCCTCTTCTGCAACATATATATCACTTTATTCTCAATTACTGGTAACTTATGGTTATTTTGTTTGGATTTGTGGTTTGTGATATGTACAGATTTCGTTTGGAGCTTGTAGTTTGTGATATGTAGAAAGTTTGTTTGGAACTTGTGGTTTGTGAATTGAAAACCCTTGATTTTCAATTTGTGTGTTGTGGATGTGAAATTCCACCTTTGTGTGGGTTGCAATTGTTGAGAACGCTTCGAATGAAGCCGTTGGATGTTGATTGGGTGCGGAAATCTTGTAAATTTCTTGCAGGAAATTATTTGTATGTACGGAATTGATAAAAAACAAGCAATTTTATTAAAAAAAAAAACAGAAACATAGCGACGGAATGGCGACGGATAACATTTTTTTTTTGTTTTTTGGGAGGAGGTGGCGACGGAATTTTAACCCCCCCCCCACCTCCTGCCCCGCCACTTCCCCGCCAAAAAAAAGTACGTCGCACATTCTGTCGCTGAATCCGTCGCTGATGGCGACGGATTTTTGAAATTCCGTCGCCGGCTACTCAGTGACGAGCGAAAATCCGACAGTCGTATTCCGTCGCTGATATGAAATTTCCGTCGCCGATTAACAATATTCCGTCGTTAAATCCGTCTGTATTTTGCATTTTTCTTGTAGTGTTTATATAAATTCAATAAATTTCACATAATCAATAATCGACATATAATCAATAAACTATATATATATGCAAACGATAAACTTTATAATCGATAAACTCTATATAATCGATAAGCTATATAATCGATAAACTATATATATAAATGATAAACTTTATAATCGAAAAACTCTATACAATCGCTAAACTTCATATAAATCGATAAATCGCTCAACTTTATATAAATCGATGAATCACTGAACCTCATATAAATCGATAAATCACTAAACTTTATATAAATCGCTAAATCACTGAACTTCATATAAAATCGATAAACGCTATATAACCGAACAACACTCATATAACCGATTATAATTCGATAAACTATATATAATTGAATAAATTTCATATAATCGATAAACCTTTGTTCAGTACAATCAAGTTGTATATATACTAGGTATCGTTCAGTTTACACTACAGTTTCCTCAAGTCACTAATAATCAGTTCCAATTCAACCTGAACAACTATAATCGATAAATTTCATCGAAATTAACAATAAATAGGAGGAAAAGGAAACCCACCTCGAATCCAAGTTAAAGGACCCGTTTTAGGGTTCGATTTAGGTGGCTCGATGTGGGCTCGGGTCGTCCTCTTGCTCCCCATCTACCGATCACCGGCTCCCCCGCCGAACCGCCGACGGCGCCGGCCGTGGAGGAGCCGCCGAGGCTCACGGCGGCCTCCCCCTGAACTTCCTTCTCCCTTTCTCGCGTCTGCCTCCTCTCTCTGGCCCGATTTGGACGCCGACCGGCGTGGGGGATGATCGGGCGCACGCGTCGGCCGGTCACCGACGGCCCCCCACCTCCCCCCTCTCTCTACCGGTCTGTGTGTGTGGGGGTGACGCTGGGGCTGGGTCTTCGAATCCCCCCCACCCGGTTCCCCTCTTCGCGAGCCCTCATCAGGAAGAAAGAAGGGGTTGCGGCCCCTTTTCAATTTATTATTGTTTTTTTGTTTTGTCTCTAATCAGCCACTGATAAAACACCAACCGGTTGTACCATAAATTCAATTCCCGACCTTCAAATCTTACACCGTAACCATTAATATAATCCCCGGCCGGTTTATTCGCCTTTTGATTATATTAAAGTTCGATTCAATAAATTGCAGGACTAGTCCCAAGGTTCGCCAGTCCAACTATATTCGGGAATCTACGCAATGTAATGCCCGATATAATCCTTTATAACAATAAAATAGGCAGAATATTATTTTTAATAAAAACAGCACCTAAGCAGGCACGTCGATATTATTTCACTTTTTAACGATATAAAATCCCGGGTGTTACAGGTGGGACAACTTATCTACCTCTCTATCACTAGGCCTAATCTCACTTATGTCGTTCATGTCTTATCACAGTTTATGCACTTTCCCAAAACGGACCACATGGAGGCCACGCTACACGTTGTGCGCTACCTGAAGGGCACCGTGGGAGAAGGTAGTTTCCTTTCTTCCACCAATAATCTACAATTATATGGCTATTGTGACTCCGATTGGGGTACTTGCCCTTTCTCTCGACGATCTTTAAGTGCCTACTTTATCCAACTTGGTACCTCACCCATATCATGGCGTACCAAGAAACAAGCCACAGTGTCTCACTCATCAGCAGAAGCTGAATACAGAGCCATGGCCATGGCGACAAGTGAACTCATGTGGGTGTGCACATTTCTAGCATCCTTAGGCGTTCTTCATACTCAACCTATGAGACTCTACTGTGACAGCCAAGCAGCCCTGCACATCGCAAAGAATCCAGTTTTTCACGATCGCACCAAACACATTGAACTAGACTGTCATTTTGTGCGGGAGAAGCTCGTAGCAGGCCTTATCTCGTTTGCCCATGTTCGCTCACAACACCAACCTGCTAACATACTCACCAAAGCACTTGGCAAGGCTCAGTTCCAGTACCTCAAGGGCAAGTTGGGTCTGGCTAACTCCCACACTCCAACTTGAGGGGGAGTGTTACGGGAAGTTATTATTTAGCAAAGATATTATTTAGCAATATTCTTCCTAGATATTGTTTCCTATTTGTTGTAGAATAGAGCTCTTCTCCCTGGTTGGACTACAAGTCATCCACGGCTAGGGCATATAAGGTAGAGCATGGCATACATGTACTATATAAACCCAAACGTGCACCTTCAAAGTCAAGCAAGCAAAATAAAGTTGATTCATAAAATTCCTCACACTCTATAATATTTATATGATTAAGTAGTTTCTTCAATTAATAAATGGTTCTATCTCTAAGCCGTTAGAGCACTTGTATTGATTGGATCATCATTCAAAAGAAAGACTCTAAGACAAAAATATCATTTGCATTAGCAATCCACACGGCTTGCTCAGTGGTATGTTCTCCTGCAGTGATCCATTCGCAACTTTTTTTTTTTTGGCTAGTGCATTATTGAAACGATGTCGTTTTGATATGAGTCGCAAGTTTTCATATGTGAATTGTTAAGTTACAAAATATTAAATATAATCTCAAATTCTTATGTGTTAATTTATATATGGACTACTTCTGTTATTGAAAATTGGAACTCCACCCTACTTGTCAACAAAAATTTCATCTTTGGAAATTTGCATTTCTTCACTTTTTCAACCTATAACTCTAACTTATACTGCCAAATAAAATATTTGTCATGTAATCCACTATTGAAATATTTAATTACTTTTACTATTTTTATTTTGTATTATTATTTATGTTTATAACTTATAATTATATTTTTTATTTTCCAAAAAAATGAAATAATACCATCGCAGAAATAGTTAAATTAAACTTAAAAATATGCCCGTCAAACCTCACTAATCTTCTCTTACCCGTTAGAAAACTCAAATTGAAATAAAC
>JACYFF010031958.1:4963822-4984839 GCA_017589665.1 Selenicereus undatus | reverse complement strand
TATATATATATATGCGTGTGTGTGTGTGTGTGTGTGTGTTATAGAGTTTAGAATCTTTAGATGAAATAGCAACAACAATAGTACCACCGCCATCACTTTTCAGTGTGGGTCTCGCTTTTACGGAATTTAGAAAGATTCAAATGTAAGCAATCTCTACAAGTATTTCTATTCGTAGAGACACTAATTCCATAAGACCGAAGAACATATGCTTGTATAGAGTTTAAAATCTTTAGATGAAATAGCAAAATTAAATTAAAAAACATATGCCTAAGAACGATATCCATTTCCTGTCTCCCTATTCATTCTCTCTCTCCACAAGCCTTTCTGGAATAAGTCCTCAAACCAAATCCACCCACCGTCCCTCTCCGCCCTCAAGCCTCTCATTCATCCTCCCATGTTAATCTCGCTCTCCTCCAACATCCATCTCCTCGTCCCAACTCTCTTCAGTGGCGATCAACCGCCACAGCCAGGTCCTCTGCGACATCCTCTACCCGCCCCGCCCTTTGGTCAATTTTTTTTTACATGAGATCAAAACGAGGCGTGGGATTCAACCAGCCCATGTCAGACACATCATTTTGGGGACTGATATGACAAAAATCAAGCCCAGAAAAAAAAATAAATGCAGTTTTCCCTCTAGCTAACAATTAAGAAGAAAATTTCCCTCCTCCAAAGATACTCCTTAATCACTACCCCTTCTTGAGTGAAGTGTCCATATAATACTCACTTTTAAGAATGCGTGTATTTCTCCCTTTTCTTCCTTGAAATATGATCATATATAATTACTTAGACCGTTGTGAGTTTCGCTCGACTCGGTAAGCAACCAAGCTGAGCACGAGTCCAAAGCGAGCTTAATTAAATCAAGTCTGATTCGAGTTTTGATCAGGCTGAGTTTTGACTAAGTTGAGTCAGAGCTTTTACAATGAGTTTTTCTAAAATTTAATAATTTAATCTTTTTAAATTGATTGAAAAATTCTTCACTTTAAAATAGTACAACTCATACTCAAAGTAAAAATATCAATTATATGCTTTAAGGTTGAATTATGGGCATCCGAATTAATAAAAGTATATGAATACTCATGGAATGTAGACTATTTCTAATTACCTAAAATACCAAATCAAGCTCAAAAAAACTAAGCCAAACCTCACTAGGTTTAGGCTCGGCTCATTAGGCATCCAAGTCGAGTCCAAGAAGAGCCAAACTTTGGCCAAGTCAAGCTCAAGCCGAGCTTTAACTGAGTCGAGCCCGAGGGCTTACCAAGCTTACTTAGTTCTTTTGCAACCCTAGTTTTGAGGAATTGTCAATCTCTCAGCTCAAAAATACTATATTTTTTTGTAATTAATATGGGCCAACATCGTGTTCTTGTAATTAAACTAAATTAAGCTCTTCTTAGCACTTTTCTTGTTATTAAACTAAATCTCTTCTTAGCGTTTTCCATAGCTTATGTTAATCTTGTCATTATGGGATTTTTCCCCTGTAGAATGATTTCTATTCTCAAAAAATGTGAAAAGAAAGAGGACGTTCAAGGTTTTTAGTTACACATGGACAGTTCGGTTATTGTCCCGACTTGTAGCTACATTAATTATATCATTACCTAAAATTATATGAGATACGTACAAGAGGGTAGATGGGAGCTCTAAAAATAAAAGGTCCTTAAACTTTAGTCAACATTAGAAATATATATCCCCTAAAAGTAAGGAAAATTTTTGGACTGAATCTTCTCATAATAATTTATTGTGAGATGGTTGATGTGCCGTTTGATTGTAGGTCATTTGATAAGATGTAAGCTAATGTGGAATTATTATTTTCTTAAAAAATTATGAGATTGATTTACCCGAGATGCATGAAATAATAGGATGTTACGCATTTTTTCTAACAAAGTACGTAATTTATATATACAATAATGTACTTAAGTGGCATTTTCTTTCTTTATAATCTTGCTACATCATTTAGACCAACACATGTTATAAAATAGTGTAAATAAATAAAATAAGCCAAAAGATATTCACTTTACCATTTTGAAGTTGAGGCGACTAAAAATTCGACATTGCTTTATATAAAGAAATCAGGAAAGGTGGCGGTGAATCGGTGATCAAACCTTACAATTCATGAAGAGGGAAGATAATCAAATTTACTCTAAATTCTTTACAAAGAAATTTGAATTAACGTAATTTATATTAATTTTACTAATACTCTATCAAAAAATTTATAAAATAAATCTAAAGTCAGTACATACCCTTATTACTTAAATTACCTTATTTAAATATATTCTCGTGTAGAGTGTTGAAAATCATAGTATCCTGTTTACGATACCAGCTAGCTAGAAGGATACGCCATTTCCATACGTGAAATCGTATTAAGAGTATTCCCAACCAGAGTTTCGGATTTTGGAACTCTGGCATGTCACGTCAGTAAAAGTTTCACAATTTTGGAACTTGCATTCCATCACTTCTCCAACCAATGGAACTCCAATTTTAATCATCCAATAAAAATATTTGTCATGGACCCACATTATAACACACAACCTATTCTTTAAGTCATATAAAAAATTATAAATTAACTCAAAAAAAAGAAAAAAGAAAAACAAATAATAAAAAAATCTAAAAGTTACACGCATGGAGGAATGCCCACAGGTTCCTCCATGCGTCCCCCCCCCAATTCTCCCACGCTGCGAAGGAGCCACTGGCACGCGTGGAAAATGCGGGCTCCCCACCTGGCACGCGTTTCTTCCCACTACTAGTGCTCTACGAGCATTCCCAGCCAGAGTTCCACAATTTTGGAACTTGCATTCCGTCACTTCTTCGACCTATGGAACTCAATTTTAATAATCCAATAAAAATATTTGTCATCAACCCACCTTATAACACACAACCTATTTTTTAAATTATTTAAAAATTATATATTTACTCCAAAAAAAACAAAAAATATTAAAAAAAGCCAACCAGCGGCCCGCGGGGAGAAACGGATAGACGTTCTCTCCCGTGTATCACACGCGTTACAAGCCGGCTGGGGAGACAAAAATAACACGCAAGCCCCACCCTTTGCCTCTCGTGTGTATAGCTGCAAGTTTCCCTTTGGCTTGCACCAGAAAATTAAAATTTGTCTTTGACTAATTACTTCGTCAATGGAAAATTAAATAGGAGCCAATAATTTGACTGTTAATGCTGACACATCTCAATTTAATTGATAATATCTTCCAACATTCGTGGTTGGCTTCTTCAAAACATCTAATGTAAAATGAATTGGAAGTGGGAGTTTTCAATTTAGGCAACATCCAGAAATATCTGGTATAACTTCTTCGTCTAAAGTATATTGACACTATAATATTCAGTATAATTTTAATAATGTAAAACTTGTAATTCTAGAACAGAAATAATCTATTAATTGATAAAGCAGTCTCTACCAAATTATGTTTAACTAAGGCGAATACAGCTTTTTAAGTAAGCAAGAAAGAAATACATAATAAATGTAGTAGTGCCATCTTATGAGATGATACTGCTACCTTCCTCTATGTTGCTATCATGCATGTGTTCTGCATGAGTGACCCAGCACGTACCTAGTTTGCTGTAAAGTTATTAGGCATGCATGTAGACTTACTGATGTCCACCACCAAATCCACCACCACCACCACCTCCTCCACCTCCACCTCCACCTCCAAACCCACCACCTTTACCAAATCCTCCACCAACACCACCGCCTTTTCCAATGCCACCACCAAAGCCTCCACCCTTTCCGAAACCACCTCCTCCTCCAATTCTACCACCAACACCTCCACCCTTTCCAAATCCTCCACCCCCACCTTTTCCTATTCCACCTCCAAGGCCACCACCTTTTCCAAATCCGCCACCGGCACCACCACCAAGCCCTCCACCTTTACCAATTCCGCCTCCAAGACCACCACCTTTTCCAAATCCACCACCTGCACCACCACCAAGCCCTCCACCTTTTCCGATTCCGCCTCCAAGGCCACCACCTTTTCCAAATCCGCCGCCTCCTCCACCACCAAGCCCTCCACCTTTGCCAATTCCACCTCCAAGGCCACCGCCTTTTCCAAATCCGCCTCCAATACCACCTTGTTCAAGGCCGCCACCTAATCCACCTCCTCCGCCAGCACCACCACCTGCACCTCCTCCTAGCCCGCCTCCAGCTCCAGCACCACCGCCTAACCCACCTCCAGCACCAGCTCCTCCCCCAGCACCACCACCCAATCCACCACCTCCACCAGCTCCTCCACCAGCACCACCACCTAACCCTCCCCCAGCTCCGGCTCCTCCCCCGACACCACCACCTACACCTCCACCAGCACCACCACCTAATCCAGCTCCACCGCCAGCTCCTCCACCAGCACCGCCACCTAACCCTCCACCAGCACCGGCTCCTCCCCCAACACCACCACCTACACCTCCACCTAATCCACCACCACCGCCAGCTCCACCACCTGCACCACCGCCCAATCCGCCTCCTCCACCACCTACTCCTCCACCGGCACCACCACCCAATCCGCCTCCGCCACCTACTCCTCCACCGGCACCACCACCCAACCCGCCTCCGCCACCTACTCCTCCACCAGCACCTCCACCTAATCCACCACCTCCACCAGCACCACCCCCTAGTCCACCACCTCCACCAGCACCACCTCCAAGTCCTCCTCCACCACCTAGACCAGCTCCACCTCCGAGCCCGCCTCCACCGCCAGCACCACCTCCGCCACCAAAACCTCCACCTAATCCTCCACCTTTGCCAAATAGAAACTTCTCATCCTTTTCACCTTTTTCAGTCACCACATATCTAGCATTGACACTTGTTATGGCAATATGAAACAAACCAAGAACAATAGTGAAAGTGTCTTAGTGCCACCCATGATTTTGTAGAAGAATGTATTCAAGTAATCACTTGTTGCTGAAAACTTAACTGATACAAGGTATATATAGAGGTTTTAGGCTACACATTGCCAGCTAGAGTACTAGAACTGGGGTTGTAGAAGTGCATTAAATTCTCTACTCAACAACCAACTATTAGGCAAGTAGGCATATGCATATATATGCATTATCACAGTCGAAGTTGGAATAATAATCAGTACTAAAATTATTTTCATTTTTCCAGATCAACAATTTGGTAGAGAGCATTTATTTGGCCAGCAGCTTCTTTTCTTCACTGGGGGAAGCCATAGTTGAAACTGTGAAAGCAATTAGCTCTGATTCTGACTTGCTGTCCAATGGGAGCAATTTGTTGTGAGTCTTTTTGGCGGTGATTTACGCGGTCCAAGAATAATATTAATTTCAATTCCTCCAATTTTCATTTGTCTTTCTGTGTGTGAATTACGTCTGAAAAATGAAAAATAAATACAGTTCATGGTGATGTTAGAAAAAGCTTAGCTTTTTCATGAACTCTTGATGAACACATCATTTGTGGCTAATAATCTCAGTAGTTGAATTAATTAAGGGGGAAAGAAAGAAAATGTCTTTAATTAATTGGGTGTAGAGCATGCATCAACATCATCATATCATATAGATCTCATGCATGGCACATAAGTCTTTGAAAATGAATTTATATAGGACAGCCTGGCTCCATCTGATATGGTCTATATATCTCCTTTCCAAACGAGGCACTAATTAATGCTCCTTATCAGTGTTGCTGATGTCTCATCTAATATATAAGATTAAGATTATGATCAGTAAGTTAGGTCCATAGGTTCGATTTCTCATCCTTTATATATAATAATATACTGTTATATATGTACCATTTGTAATGTTATTTTTTTTTTAAAAGTAAATGCTCCCATCGGGGTGAAATATGGTAAAACTTTGGATTAGTTATAGTTTTAGAAGTACAAAATTTATGGTCAAAGAATTTAAGAGAAGCACTTAATTTTTATGATTTTCTCTTGCCGTTTAAAAAGAAATTTACAAAGGAAGGAGACAACAACAACAAAAACAATAAAAACAACAACAATGACAACAACAATAACAAAAACTCTACAACAACAATGACAACAACAACAACTACTCCTCCTCCTCCTCTCAATGCAAGTCTTGCTTTTGTGTGGCATGGTAAGATTCAGATGTAAGGAACTTTATTTATGCAGACATCTCTACTCGTAAAAAGCCTAATTCCAAGAGACCCGCATAATAGTATTTTAGGAATACATTAAAAAGTTCACAACAAACAACAACAACAATAACAAAAACTCTACAACAACAACAACTACTACTCATCCTCTCAATGCAAGTCTTGCTTTTGCATGTTATGAGAAGATTCAGATATAGGCAACTTTATTTATGCAGACATCTCTGTCCGTAGAAAGCCTGATTCCAAGAGACCCGCATAAAAATATTTTAAGAATACATTAAAAAGATCACAACAAACAATAGATAGAAGGAAATGAAACAATAAAATACTAAACAAGGGTGGCATTAACAGTATATAAAAACATAAGAATAACATAGTATGCTTTTGTATGTTATTTAGAAGGGACGAAGACTAAAAAAGAAAATAGATAGTATGAAAATAAATAGGCAGAAGGGAAGGAAACTAGAAAAGAAAATAAATAGTTATTTTCTTTTTTAAAAAAACATTATATCCTTTTGTATTCCTATCATCATTGATTTTTCCCTCTTCAAAAAGTGAATCATACATTGCAGTACGAAATAGCAATTTCTATTGTTGGAATATAAAAGTGGATATTATCCCAGATTGATAAATTCAAAGAATCTGATAGTGAGTGTTATCTCACATTGATGAAATTTAGGGGCTTGAGCATGTACATAAGTTTGTGAATTACTCAACCCATTATCAATTGATTTTGCGTTGAAACCTTATTTGAGATTGTATACATGACTCGTTTGTTAAAAGTCCAATTGATATATAAAACTAAACATCTATAATGCAATGGCTCATTTCTTGTGGAACATAGTTTCACCATCAAAAGACAAGCAATATAGTCGACCTTGTACCTCCTTTGTTTGTCCACCCTCCCATTGCACGGATCTTTCTATGGATGCTTCTAGAATATAATCAATTATGAAACTACGTACAAGGGGAGAAAAGGTTGTATAGTACATTAATCAGTGTCAATTAGATGATCGTAGAATCATATTATATATTTACATAAGGTCATCATTATACTACTAGCTTGCCTATTATCAGTTGGTTTTGATATAATGTGTGGAGTTGATAGAAAAGAAAGAAACTAGAATAATTAACACTTACATTATGAACACTGCCTAGGAACACTGTAGTCTACAAATTGAGCAATGTAAATTGAAATTCATATCTCGAGAGTCCTGTTTGGATAAATTATTATATATTCTCACAAACTATCTAAGCGTTGATATATTAAAAATTACATGTATGGTAAATATATTTTGAGAAAATATGTATGCATGGCAAATAGAAGTACGTACTCTTAAATTGATGTGTGGTCCACACTGCCAGGTCAAATATACATTGTAGTTTATCCCTAAATTCCGGAAAAATGATTCCGTCATAACCTACATGAAAAAAAGTTGTGCCTATTACTTTGTTATTATTATTTTTTTTTAAAGTAGGGGAGACTCTACAAGTAAGCAATAAATGATCTATATATGTACATATTTTCAACAGTTAGTTTGCGGTAAGTAAAGAGGAAGTGAATGAGATCTCTTTGAGTTGAAAATTGTGATTGATTTTCTTTGAATGTCTACAATCCAATGTTGAATCACAAAATTGATTTTCTTTTTTTGTTCAAATTGGTCCTTTGAGAATAAATGCTTGTAAGAGATTTCAGCATAAACTTTGTAAAACTTAAGTGTCAAATTAATGTGGAGACTTGGAGTTAGGTCAATTAAGACTCGGTATGGCCGTTCTCATCTCCTTTGAGGTGACCATCCGAGGCAAACTACCTCAATTTCGTGGTATTTAGAAGGGGGGGGGGGGGGAATCAAACTTGGGCATATTAATGTTACACGTAGAAGTCGAATTCTTCTCATATAATATCCAGAAATTTGAAATCTTCATGATCAAACACAAAAATCAAGCCAAAAAAAAAAAAAGTCTTCGGCAGGATGTTTTAGACTTTTAGCCGTGTGGAAGCATGTATTGTCAGGAAGACACCGTGACCAAAAGAACATGCAGTTTTCCCTCTAGCTAACAATTAAGAAGAAAAGTTCCCCCCTCGATCCAAAGATCCTCATTAATCACTAACCCTTCTTGATTGAAGTGTCCATATAATAATCACTTTTAAGAATGCATGTATTTTTCCCTTTTCTTCCTTGAAATATGATCATATATAATTACTTAGACCGTTGTCAGTTTCGCCCAAGTTCAAAGCGAGCTTAATTAAATCGAGTCTGAGTCGAGCTAAGTTTTGACCGAGTCAAGTCAGAGCTTTTACAATGAGTTTTTCTAAAATTTAATAATTTAATCTTTAAGCAACTTGATTTTATATTGATTGAAAAATTCTTCACTTTAAAATAGTACAACTCATACTCCAAGTAAAAATATCAATTATATGCTTTAAGGTTGAATTATGGGCATCCAAACTAACAAAAAGTATATGAATACTCATGGAATGTAGGCTATTTCTTACCTAAAATACCCAATCAAGCTCAACCAAACTAAGCCAAACCTCACTAGGCTTAGGCTCGGCTCATTAGGCATCCAAGTCGAGTCCAAGCAGAGCCGAACTTTGCCCAAGCCAAGCTCGAGCCGAGCCTAAACTGAGTCGAGCCCGAGGGCTCGCCAAGCTGACTTAGTTCTTTTGCAACCCTAGTTTTGAGGAATTGTCAATCTCTCAGCTCAAACATGCTATATTTTTTTGTGCTTAATATGGGCCAACATGGTGTTCTTGTAATTAAACTAAATTAAGCTCTTCTTAGCACTTTTCTTGTTATTAAACTAAATCTCTTCTTAGCGTTTTCCATAGCTTATGTTAATCTTGTCATTATGGGATTTTTGCCACTGTAGAATGATTTCTATTCTAAAAAAAATGTGAAAGAAAAGAGGACGTTCAAGGTTTTTAGTTACACATAGACAGTTCGGTTATTGTCCCGACTTGTAGCCCCATTAATTATATAATTACCGACAAATTATATGGGATAGGTACAAGAGGGAAGATGGGAGCTCTAAAAATAGAAGACCTCTGACTTTTAGTCAACATTAAAAAATTATATCCCTCGACTTTAAAAGTAAGGAAAATTTTTGGATTAGATTTTTTCATAATAATTTATTGTGAGATGGTTGATGTGTCATTTGATTGTAGGTCATTTGATAAGATGTAAGCTAATGTGGAATTATTATTTTCTTAAAAACTTAATTATCAGATTGATTTACCCAAGATGCATGAAATAATAGGATATTACGTGGTTTTTCTAACAAAGTACGTAATTTATATATACAATAATGTATTTAAGTGGCATTTTCTTTCTTTATAATCTTGCTATCATTTAGACCAATACATGTTATCAAATAGTGTAAATAAATAAAATAAGGCGAAAGATATTCACTTTACTTTTTTGAAGTTGAGGCGACTAAAAATTTTATATAAAGAAATCAGGAAAGATGGCGGTGAATCGGTGATCAAACCTTACAATTGATGAAGAGGGAAGATAATCAAATTTACTATAAATTCTTTACAAAGAAATTTGAATTAACGTAATTTATATTAATTTTACTAATACTCTATCAAAAAATTTATAAAATAAATCTAAAGTCAGTACATACCCTCAGGGGCGGAGCTACATTAGGGCAAGGGGGTCAATTGACCCCCCAGCTTTTTGGGAGAAAAAAAGTATGTAATATTTTTATGGAAAAACAAAACTATATATACTAATTCGTTTATGTGAATTTCACAATGTTGCGCTAGCCCGTGCGGTCCCTCCTTTGCCCTTGCTTATGCTTGTTCTCGGTGGTCGTGGGTTCGAAGATTGTTAGCAGCCTTTACTGCTGTAGGCCCTATGTTTTTTTTTTTTGAGTTTTGGAACACTTTCCCCAAAGCCCTGTCGCGCCTGAAGTATCCCAGCTCTCAGACGCTCTGTTGGCACTTGGCTGTTGCGCCCCTACCCCCTGCCCACCCTCTCTCTCACTCTCAGCCGCCGGACCACTGGCCACTAACCGGCCGTCGGCCACCAGACCCGCCTTCACTTCTCCTCACCTCTCCTCCTAACTCCTAAATCCCAACTCTCAATTGAAAGTAATTCTCAAAAATACTCAATTTTTGTTTTTAATTTTGTTATTTTGTAAATAAAAGTCTTTATTTTACTGATTTTAGTTAGATTTGTGTTAAATAATTGATTAACTTAGTGAATTATTCATGATTCATCATTCATGGATTGAAAAATCAAGATTTTAATTTAATTGTCTTTTTGGTTGAAGATTTAAAATTGGGCTAATTTTGTTTGTAATTACTTCCTTGTTTATGTTTAGTTTACTCATTTTTATTGAATTTGTGTTGAACAAGTGGTTAATTTAGAGATTTACTCATCAATTAAAAAATTAGGTTTTGCTTTTCTTGATTGAGAATTTTAGAAATTAGAATTGCGGTAATTTATTGGTTGTTGCTTATTTATTTGTGTTAAATTTATTGACTTTAGGCAAATTTGAGTTTGTTTATGATAAACACAAATTACCCCAATTATAATTCCTAAACACAAATTTTATATTATGTATATTATTAATCTCGCCCCCCTTGGTTTAAATCCTGGCTCCGCCCTTGCATACCCTTATTACTTAAATTACCTTATTTAAATATATTCTCGTGTTAGAGTGTTGAAAATCAGAGTATCTTGTTTACGATAGCAGCTAGCTAGAAGGATACGTCATTTCCATACGTGAAATCGTATTAAGAGCATTCCCAGCCAGAGTTTCGAATTTTGGAACTCTGGCCTGTCACGTCAGTAAAAATTTCATAATTTTGAAACTTGCATTCCATCACTTCTCCAACCAATGGAACTCCAATTTTAATCATCCAATAAAAATATTTGTCATGTACTCACATTATAACACACAACCTATTTTTTAAATCATATAAAAAAATATAAATTAACTCAAAAAAAAAACAAAAAAAAATAATAAAAAAAAATCTAAAAGTTACACGCATGGAGGAATGCCCACAGGTTCCTCCATGCGTCCTTCCCCCCCCCCCAATTTCTCCCAGGCTGCCAAGGAGTCACTGGCACGCGTGAAAAATGCAGGCCCCCCACCTGGCACACATTTCTTCCCACTGGTACTAGTAGGGCTGAGCACAACCGGGAACCCGGTCAATTTTTGCGGAACTGGTACTGGTACCGGTTGGACCGGGTCCAAAAATTTGAGAATTGGTTCCGGTCCTGGTTGGACCGGTTCCAGAATTTCTGGACCCGGTCTCAGAACAGGTTGGAACCGGTTCCACAACCGGGTACCCGGTACCTATCTTGGGCATGTTTAATTTCACTTTTAATCAATTTTTTTTTGTCAAAAAAGCAAACCAGATTTGAGACAACTGGAGGGCAAAATTAAACTTCAAAGCCAAGGCTGCTTGAACATATTTTCTTTTATATATATATATATATTTTTTTAATTTCAGCATATTGAATCGGGTAGTCGGGTACGGGGACCGGTTCCGGTTCCAAATTTTTAGGATCCAATACCGGTACCGGTTGTAACCGGGTCTTGAATTTTGGAACCGGTCCCGGTCCCGGTCTAACCGGGTCTGGATCCGGGGAACCGGTTTTTTTGCTCAGCCCTAGCTGGTAGTGCTCTAAGAGCATTCCCAGCCAAAGTTCCAGATTTTGGAACTCTAGTCTGGCACATTAGTAAAAGTTCCACAATTTTGGAACTTGCATTCCGTTACTTCTCCAACCTATGGAACTCAATTTTAATCATCCAATAAAAATATTTGTCATGAACCTACCTTATAACACACAACCTATTTTTTAAATTATTTAAAAATTATATACTTACTCCAAAAAAAAAGAACAAACAAGAAATATTAAAAAAAAGCCAAACAGTGTCCCGCGGGGAGAAACGGATAAACGTTCTCTCCCACGTGTCACACGCGTTTCAAGCCGGTTGGGGAGACAAAAATATCACGTTGGCCCCACCCTTTGCCTCGCGTGTCTATGCCTGCACGTTTCCCTTTGACTTGCACCAGAAAATTAAAGTTTGTCTTTGACTAATTACTTCGTCAATGGAAAATTAAATAGGAGCCAATAATTTGACTGTTAATGCTGACACATCTCAATTTAATTGATAATATCTTCCGACATTCGTGGTTGGCTTCTTCAAAACATCTAATGTAAAATGAATTGGAAGTGGGTGTTTTCAATTTAGGCAACAACCAGAAATATCTGGTATAACTTCTTCGTCTAAAGTATATTGACATTATAATATTCAGTATAATTTTAATAATGTAAAACTTGTAATTCTAGAACAGAAATAAGCTCTTAATTGATAAAACGGTCTCTAACAAATTATGTTTAACTAAGGCGAATACAGCTTTTTAAGTAAGCAAGAAAGAAATACATAATAAATGTAGTAGTACCATCTTATGTGATGATGATACTCCTACCTTCCTATATGTTGTTGCTATCATGCATGTGTTCTGCATGAGTGACCCAGCACGTACCTAGTTTGTGGTAAAGTTATTAGGCATGCATGTAGACTTAGTGATGTCCACCACCAAATCCACCACCACCACCACCTCCTCCACCAAATCCTCCTCCAAACCCACCACCTTTTCCAAATCCTCCGCCAACACCACCGCCTTTTCCGATGCCACCACCAAAGCCTCCACCCTTTCCGAAACCACCTCCTCCTCCAGTTCCACCACCAACACCTACACCCTTTCCAAATCCTCCACCCCCACCTTTTCCTATTCCACCTCCAAGGCCACCGCCTTTTCCAAATCCGCCACCGGCGCCACCACCAAGTCCTCCACCTTTACCAATTCCACCTCCAAGACCACCACCTTTTCCAAATCCGCCACCTGCACCACCACCACCAAGCCCTCCACCTTTGCCAATTCCGCCTCCAAGGCCACCACCTTTTCCAAATCCGCCACCAGCACCACCACCAAGCCCTCCACCTTTACCAATTCCACCACCCAATCCACCTCCTCCACCAGCACCACCACCTGCACCTCCTCCAGCTCCAACACCACCGCCTAACCCACCTCCAGCACCAGCTCCTCCCCCAGCACCACCACCCAATCCACCACCACCACCAGCTCCTCCACCAGCACCAGCACCACCACCTAACCCTCCACCAGCTCCAGCTCCTCCCCCGACACCACCACCTACACCTCCACCAGCACCACCACCTACACCTCCACCGGCACCACCACCTAATCCACCTCCAGCTCCAGCTCCTCCACCAGCACCGCCACCTAACCCTCCACCAGCACCAGCTCCTCCCCCAACACCACCACCTACACCGCCGGCTCCTCCACCAGCTCCTCCACCGGCACCACCACCCAATCCGCCTCCGCCACCTACTCCTCCACCGGCACCACCACCCAACCCGCCTCCGCCACCTACTCCTCCACCAGCACCTCCACCTAATCCACCTCCTCCACCTACACCACCATCAATGCCATGGCCGCCTCCTAGACCGCCGCCACCACCGGCACCTCCACCAGCACCACCCCCTAGTCCACCACCTCCACCAGCACCACCTCCAAGTCCTCCTCCACCACCTAGACCAGCTCCACCACCGAGCCCGCCTCCACCGCCAGCACCACCTCCGCCACCAAAACCTCCACCTAATCCTCCACCTTTGCCAAATAGAAACTTCTCATCCTTTTCACCTTTTTCAGTCACCACATATCTAGCATTGACACTTGTTATGGCAATATGAAAACAAACTAAGAACAATAGTGAAAGTGTCTTAGTGCCACCCATGATTTTGTAGAAGAATGTATTCAAGTAATCACTTGTTGCTGAAAACTTAACTGGTACAGGGTATATATAGAGGTTTTAGGCTACACATTGCCAGCTAGAGTAGTAGAACTGGGATTGTAGAAGTGCATTAAATTCTCTACTCAACCACCAACTATTAGGCAAGTAGGCATATGCATATATATGTATTATCAGAGTCGAAGTTGGAATAATAATCAGTACTAAAATTGTTTTCATTTTTCCAGATCAACAATTTGGTAGAGAGCATTTATTTGGCCAGCAGCTTCTTTTCTTCACTGGGGGAAGCCATAGTTGAAACTGTGAAAGCAATTAGCTCTGATTCTGACTTGCTGTCCAATGGGAGCTATTTGTTGTGAGTCTTTTTGGCGGTGATTTACGCGGTCCACGAATAATATTAATTTCAATTCCTCCAATTTTCATTTGTCTTTCTGTGTGTGAATTACGTCTGAAAATGAAAAATAAATACAGTTCATGGTGATGTTAGAAAAAGCTTAGCTTTTTCATGAACTCTTGATGAACACATCATTTGTGGCTAATAATCTCAGTAGTTGAATAAATTAAGGGGGAAAGAAAGAAAATGTCTTTAATTAATTGGGTGTAGAGAATGCATCAACATCATCATATCATATAGATCTCATGCATGGCACATAAGTCTTTGAAAATGAATTTATATAGGACAGCCTAGCTCCATCTAATATGGTCTATATATCTCCTAGCTATCCAAATAAGGCACTAATTAATGCTCCTTATTAGTGTTGATGATGTCTCATATAATAATTACGATTAAGATTATGATCAGTATGTTACGTCATAAGTCCGATATCGATTTCTCGTCCTTTATATGTAATAATATACTGTTATATATGTACCTTTTGTAATTTTTTTTTTAAAGTATATGCTCCCATTAGGGTGAAATATGGTAAAACTTTGGATTAGTTATAGTTTTAGAAGTACAAAGTTTATGATCAAAGAATTTAAGAAAAACACTTAATTTTTATGATTTTCCCTTGTTGTTTAAAAAGAAATTCACAAGGGAATGAGATGATAATAACAACTACTACTCTCAATGCAAGTCCTGCTTTCACGTGGCATGAGAAGATCTAGATGTAGACAACTTTATCTCTACAGACATATCTTCTCGTAAAAAGACCCACATAAAAATATTTTGATAGAGAAAACATTAAAAAGTTGAAAACAAATGATAGATAGAAGGAGATGAAACAATGAAATACTACAAACACGTGACATTAATAGTATAAAAAAACATAAGAATAACATAGTATGCTTTTGTATGTTATTTAGAAGGAACAGAGATTAGAAAAGAAAATAAATAGTATGAAAACAAATGGATAGAAGGGAAGGAGACTAGAAAAGAAAATAAATAGTTATTTTCTTTTGTGAAAAAACATTGTATGCTTTTGTATTCTTATCATCATTGATTTTTCCCTGTTCAAAAGGTGAATCATACATTATGGTAAGAAATAGCAATTTCTATAATGCAATGGCTCATTTCTTGTGGATCATATTTTCACCACCAAAAGACAAGCAATACAATCGACCTTGTACCTCCTTTGTTTATCTAGAGCTGTCAAAAGCTAACCCGACACGATCACCGATCCGAATCAAACACGAAAATAAGTGAGTTTAGGTAAAGATTTTCAACTTGTTTAATTAAATGAGTTGACACGTTTAACTCGTTTAATTAATTGGGTTAGGTTCAGATTGACAATTTTGACACAAAAAATACCTATTTAACCTGTTTAATTAAATAGATTAAATAAGTTGATCAATTTACCCAATTACTGTGTACTTTTGGGGGGGGGAATTGTGAAAATATGGGGTTTAATAAAGTTGATATTTGTTTTACGATTGTGGTTCTTGTGAATCATATACAATGGTTGCATTATGATGCTATATTAAATCAATAAACTGATTTATAATGCTCAGTAATGATATTTTAGTCAAAATATAAAGCAAGTAAATAGGTAACCGGATAACTTGAATCTAATCCGTTTATATTAAACGGGTTACTAATAATGGGTAAAGTTCAGGTGAACCCGTTTAAATAATAAATGGGTACAGGTTGAGGTTTACAAATAATTTAATAAACGGGTTAGCTTCAGGTCAAAGATTTCTCAACCCGTTTAAGTTCGACACGAACATAAATTCAACCCAACCTGACCTGTTTAACAACCTTATTTATCCATCCTCCCAATGCACGGATCTTTCTATGGATGCTTCTAGAACATAATTAATTATGAAACTGCGTACAAGGGTAGAAAAGGTTGTATATATAGTAAATTAATCAGTCAGTTAGATGATCGTAGAATCGTATTACATGTTTACAGATGGTCATCAATATACTACTATCTTGCCTATTATCAGTTGGTTTTGATATAATCCCAAATGATTCTAGTATGGAATTGATAGAAAAGAAAGAAACTAGAGCAATTAACACTTGCATTATGAACACTAGCTAGGAATACTGTAGTCTACAAATTGAGCAATTTAAATTGAAATTCATATCTCGAGAGTCCTGTTTGGATAAGCGGTATATTCTCACAAACTATCTAAGCGCTGACATATTAAAATTGTATATATGGTAAATATATTTTGAAAAAATATATATACATAACAACTAGAAGTATATACTTTTAAATCGACGTACGATATACATTGTCAGGTCAAACGTACGTAAAAGCTTATCTCTAAATTCCAGAAAAATGATTCCGTCATAACCTACATGAAAAAAAGTTGTGCCTATTACTTTGTTATTATTATTTTTTTTTTTTAAAGTAGGGGAGACTCTACAAGTAAGCAATAAATGATCTATATATGTACATATTTTCAACAGTTAGTTTGCGGTAAGTAAAGAGGAAGTAAATGAGATCTCTTTGAGTTGAAAATTGTGATTGAGTAGTTCTGTACGCATCAATCAAATAAGGAAGGGAACTTTGTAGAATCCTCATATTGCTTGAGTAATTTTCTAGGAAAGCAAACACATAGAATATGTTCTTTTAGTTAGGAAATACAGATTGAAAAATGGGTTAATTTAGATGAGATTGATTGAAGTGGGTTAAAGTTAATATTTTTGTTTGTTGAAGTGGGTAGAAGTTGGTATATATTTTTTTATATAATGGGTTAGAGTTGGCTGAAGTTGAAATTTTTTGTTGAAGTTGGTTTTGAAGACTTGAAGTGGGTTGAAGTTGAAATTTTTTATTAAAATTGGTTAAAATGGGTCGAAATTGATAAATTGAGATTTACCGATGAAAAAAACAGATCCCATAGTAACTTTCTTTTAAAAAGAGATTATATTCTTTGCATTCTTATCATAATTTAATTTCTTTTGGGGGGGGGGGGTAGGAGGAGAACCATACATTATAGTAAGAAACGGATTTTAAAAAATGGCTATAATTGCATTACATAGCCATTAAGGTGGCTTACTGTGATACAACTTGATAGGCTAACATCACAGGGGAACTACCGGGGGGGGGGGGGGGAATAGCTAGGAACACTACGGTTACAGTACTTACATTAATTATGATCACAGTAGCGAGGAACGACACTGCAGTTACAGTCTACAACTAAGACATTCAAATCAAACTTCATACCTCGAGAGTCCTATTTGAATGTTGGTAGCGGCAGCAACATGCTGGCGAAGCTTAAGGTAATGATGGAATATGCAAGATTACTCGTGAAGGTTGAAAACGTAATTATAATTGAATATTTACTGCTGGGATTAATTCAAATTTTTATAATTTTCCTTTCAATAACTTTTACTATATATTTATTATTACACCTTAACCACTGCCTAAGGGCAATGGTTAACAAAACCCTTCAAAACAAAAGTTAAAGTAGGGGAGACTTTAAACCCAAGCAATAACTGATCTATTTTTTCAACAGTTAGTTTGCAGTCAGTGGAGAGGAATTAAATGAGATCTATTTGAGTTGAAAACTGTGAATAGAATGTATAGTACTATACAGATTAATCAAATAAGGAAAAGGAAAATTATGTAATATCATCATGCATCCATATAATCATAAATCATAATTGTATAGTGGTTGGTGTGGTACTGTCTATAATTCCATGTGCCTAAGTACACACATATGAGTTGTAGAAACAAGTTAGGGTATGGGCAAGTATTTTGCAGCACATGCATGCATATGCACCTTCGTACATTAATCATACACAGAGTGAGAGGTGAGAGCAACGTTTATGGCCACATGCAATTTGAATATAATGCTTACTTTGATCCAAAGAGACAGATAGGACATAACGTATTTAACAAGTCAGGTATGAATTTTGAAATAAGTGTACGTACACAATGTATGATATTCGAGACAAAGATCATGACAAGATAAAGAAATAAGTTACCTCTTCAACAGTAGTGTGCGCTGATGTGCCACTACTATGGTAAATACAAGAATTTGTAAAGAATGATGTACCAACTGATGTTGTTACTTGGTAAGTTTTAATAGAGTTATTGAGTTACATATTTTCGATAGCTCAGCACCTTTTTCAATTTAACAAACATATTATCAGATAATTTTTAACTAACAATAAACACTATCCATAATAACATCGATAGTGATTTTTCCAGAATCGAGAATAGGTATGTGTGTTTCATTAAAAAAAAAATGGTTATGCACATAATTAAGAGAGGTTTTAGTTGTTGACCTCCAATTTTACTTTTGTGCAATATGTGGCCCTGTGATCTTCTACACAAAGTACATGAAAAAACCCTTTTCAAAGAAATCCTGGCTAAATTGTCCATGGTTTGTGCCACTTTGTGGACCGACAAGGGGCCCTTCATTAAGTTAGTACTACGTACGTAATTAAATGCAAATTGGAACAGATTATTTTTTTTTTCAACATGCAAATTTAATTCTTCATCTACCGAGCACATGTGAAAAGGCCCCACATTTCATTTTGTTTCAATTTTTTACTCTAAAATTGGATAAATTGGTTAATCTTGCTGGTTTTGTTTTTTTTTTTTTATAATTTTTTTATGTTATTGCTTATTTCAATTAGTGTTGACATCTGAGCTTGAATACAAAAAATAAAGCGTACTCAACACTGAATTATTCAATTTTTTTAGATTATTTTTTATTCAAGTTTTTTTTTTGGGCCAAAAAATTGAATAAAAAAAGTGAAGCACATTTCAGTAAAAATTTTGTAATAAACAGCTTAATTAACATGCATAACGTGTTTGATTAGAGGGGTCATGCTCCCTCCATCCCATGCATATTTATTGTAAAAAAAAAAAAGTCTCATATTCCTGTCAAAGTTTGCTTTTCTAAGAGTTTAATATTATTTTTACTGGTTAAAATACTTATTTCTGTATATTTTCTAAATTGATAGTGAATATTGGACAAAGGGAGCATTAAGTTTTAAATTTTTTGGGCATATAAATAACATGCTTTGAACAAACTTATTATTTCAGTAAATACCTTCAACATGATGTTAACTGTTTAGATAATTATTAAAAATCAGCGCAGCATAAGATATCGGATTGTTTTTTTTTTTATATTTAGAGCCAGTTTTGATGACAAGATTTTTTTTAAAAAAAAGGAAAATTGAATAAGCAAAGTACAATTCAATTATGAGTAATGAAATAAGGAAAAATACAATGATAATGTTCAACTCACTGACCAAATATAATATCGATATCATGTAACTAACTCAATTGATAAATTATATATAAAGGCTATTCCCGAATATCTACATTTAAATTTCGTCTACATCATTGGTTGATACCTTCATGCTCGAGGAAAACAAAATTGATCGAACGAATCACATTAAAATCACACTATTTATGAATCAAATCTAACACAAAAATAAGAGGCCATGTTCATATGCCACTTCTTGTCTATGTATTCCCTTAGTTGCTTTGTACCAAAAGTCTTCGTTTATACTTTCACATAAATGTATCATTGACTATGCCCTCTTACTTTATTAGTTCGACTTTAATTGATGTGAATCTAAAATTATAAACCCATTAATACATAAATGTAGATCCGACTTGTCATCTCACTATAACCTTGGGAGCTTACCCTAAAATAAGGTAATTGTCCTTTTTTGGGGGGTGGGGGGTCTTAGGATAGCTCAATGATAAATGTGTGATTCCTTTTTAAAAGATGACATTTCAAATCTCACCAAATGTACATGTACAAATCCACCCTTTGATAAAAAGGTTGTAATCATCTAACATGGTTTGAATAACTAACCTAGTTATTGTCCATGTTACTCAATATATATTCAAGTCTTGTGAATAATTTGTAAACTAGCACCCGTGAGTTCTATGTGTCTCATCATTAGTTGTGTAAGTAATGCCTCATATATATGCAAGTGTTGTGAATTATAGAAAATATATTCTAAAAGTAGTTATATATACTCGACCTCTAATAAGTTAAGACACGTCTTAATTAATGGAGGATCAGATTTGCAAAAGAAACAATTTTTTCTTTTAATATACTTGAGAAACAAAGGTAGATACAGGCGAAATTTAAACCTAAGTTTGTGGTAACAAGTTCCAAACACCTAATGTCTATTCTAGTTAGCGCCCATTCCAAAAAACAAAAAAAAACAAAAAAAAAATATTTCCTTCTTAATTACAAAATAGTAAAATTATAAAGTGCATCTCCAAAAGTGTAATGACATAGGTGGAATTGTGTTGTGGGACTTATGGTGTTGTATTTTCAAAATATCAAGGCTAGTCTAAGCATTGAATTAGACAGTTTAATAACAGCATTTGATTTTATTAGAAAGTCAAAGTTTTTATCTGAACCCCAAATCCGTATTTTATATTAGATTAAAAAGCATTCATCGATAGAAAAGTTGTACGTAGAAGCTTTGAAAGTATACATTAAATAAGAAAGGATGGTTGAAATGTTTTCAAAAGAAATATTCCCAAATTCCAATGTTGATAAAAAGTTTTCTATAGTGAAATTTCATGATCACCCATAGACTATAGTAATTGTATAACACAACTATAGGCAAAGGAAGGAGAGTCAAATGTGAAATTTAATGTGATCAAAGCCTAAAAGTAAAAGAGGGGAGTTATATTCTCACATCGATCTATCAAATTATGTATGTATGTATGTATATATATATATATATATATATATATATATATATATATATATAT
>JACYFF010031958.1:4922152-4963422 GCA_017589665.1 Selenicereus undatus | reverse complement strand
ATATATATATATATAAAGAGCTTTAATTTGAAAACTCATGCAAACTTGAAACAGTTGGGCAAGCAATGAGCTGTTTTTCTGAAGATGTAGTTTTTTATATTTAAGACTTGATCTGGCATATTAAGGCTTCAAGTTGGCTTTTGGATGAATTCTTGGCAAGACAACTATTGGTCAGCGCTAATATTATTAGGGTTGATGGCCACTTAAACCGCTAACAAGCGGTAACCCTAATCGACCCCAACCTATATAAGGAGAGTTAGAGGATCGACCAAACATACAATTACATACAAAGATCTCCAATTCTCATCTTCCTCTCTCTCACGACCTCTCTACTGTCTAGTGGGATTCGGGTTTAAGGCGTGAATTCCAAAGATGATTTTAGTGGCCGTCATCTAGCAGCATTCATATTGATTACGTGGGCTATTCCCGACTGTTAATTCCAAATCGAGGTTACGTTAGTCCTTTTATTTTCTCACAGTGGTGGATGTGTTCCTTGATTGAGCCTTAGTGATGCGTTCGAAACTCATATGATGAGTCTAGGAATTTGTAAAGTCCAGTACTTGGATGTATCTTGTTACATGATTGACATGTTCCTTTTAATAAAGAGCATTTATGTAAAGGTTGATGTTTCATTTAAGTGCTCATGCTTTACTATTGTATGTTAGGTATATTGAAACGTCATAGGCTTTTGAATGGCCCAATCACACAGGCAATCGCCCTCACACTTAAGTGGCTTGTAAGATGAGACTAAATCATAGTGGCATTAGGTGTGCAATATTGATTGTTCATACTGGAAGTGTATGAATAAAATAAACATAGCCGCCTTAATGAGTCTAAGATGAGGTTCAAGGGAGTCGAATATGAAATAGGATTTCATATTTATGCCTTAAAAGTTGAATCTTGAGTGTTAAGATTAACATTTAGTATGTTAATCTAGTGACTCAAGTTAAATTTTTTGAATGAAAATTTAGAATGGCGATTCGCATGGTATGTAGAGTGATGAGCCCAGTTAAATGGGAGCTATGCCATAACACGCACTTATACTGTGTGTGCTTATAAGACGATCCATACATGGAGTGGCAATTGATTTCCTTTCTCTTGTCACTAAGTGACCTTATAACCGATGACCCTTCGACTTAAAGTAGTGATATGAAGTTGAAGTTTGATGATGCCACCTTAATGTGTTTCTTAAGGACCACAATGCATACAGTTCAATGAGAACACTTTAGAAAAGCAGGTAAGCTAAGATGAAACCTCATGATTGTTTAAGGAAAAATCTATCCATCTTTAACATATCAGCCCAGGAGATTATATTGAGTATGACTTAAGGAACTAGGTATGGCACTAGTAATTTTTAGGATAATTTGGGGTATCGTATTTCGTAAAAGTGTCATGTTAGGTAGATGGTGACTTAATATAACACTACTAGTTACTTTTTGGTCATACATCACATTCCTGGTGAAGAGTTGTGATCCATAGAGAGACATATGGTTTGCGGCATATGTGGTCAAGTGGGAGCTGTTAGTCGGCCCTAATTATATTAGGGTTAACAAGCACATAAGTCGCCTAAGTAGTGGCGGTTATCTAACCTAAACCTATGTAAAGAGGGGTTTAGGGAATTAGTTAGCATGAGATATACAAACCTTAGAACAAAACACCTCCTGCCTCTCTTTCGCTCTTGTGACTATTCCACCATCAAACAGATTCGGTTTGGGACGTGGATTCAACAGTGACTGTAGTAGCCACTGGTTGATTGCTTGTACTGATTCGTGGGCGATTCTCGAGCATCAAGATCCTTCGCTTCCGCACTGCTAAGGTATTTCCTTAAACGAACAACAACAATCTTAAAAGTATGGCGTTGTTGATGTTGTGAGAATCTTAGATGAGCTTTTACGGTTATAGTTACTTGTGCTTAGCTATATTCCACTTTTGTGTGTATTGATAACTTTGTCTTGTTTGTTGTCCCTTAATTAATAACAAAACAGTTAGGTATGGGTTCTTAATAAAGAATCATGTGGCGATTTAAGCCTAGAATGATCATAAAACCAAATCTAGGTTAAAACACTAGTTCTGCTAAGCAAATTAAGCTCATGGTTAACCAACATGATGTTATTTGTCGAATTGGTTGTATATTGGCGATATTTGGCAAATAGTTTTTGAAGAATGTTTTCACCAAAAAGAATTTTTTGAATCAAAATTAGCTTTTTTGACCTAGGTAAAAAAACTAATTTTGGGTGTTTGGTACGTAGAATAGTTTTTTGAAAGAATTTTTTCGGTCTCAAAAGCTAATTTGAAAAGGACAATTTAGAAAATTAGATTTTCGTACGACTTTGCTAAAAACAAACTAATTTCATGAAAAAATTTCTACGAATGACTATTCAATGTTAACAATTAAAAGTTAATACAAATAGTTGGTAGTTATTTATCAAACAAGACCATTGTATCCCACAAATGACAACCTATTTCTTCTTAAATCACAATTTTGAACTTGACACATAAAATCACCAATGTAGCTCTGGCCAACCCATGGGTGGAGCCATGTAGGGGCAAGGGGGTCAATTGACCCCCCAGTTTTTTAGGAAAAAAATTAAATGTGGAATATTTCTGTTGATAAGAAAAATAGATATATATTAATTAGTTCATAAATACACATCATAGGTGTGCATAGTAGAGTGGTGGTTGCCTCTTGCTTTGTGTGGGAGATCCCCGATTTGACTCTTCGTTCCGCCTTTTCTATTTTTTTTTTTTGAAGTGCCATTTGATTCTTTCAATTTTTGTTTCAAAATTTTCACAGCTCTCAGTCAACTCTTCTGCCCTCACTTACGCAGTCATGCTGAAGTGCTGAGCCACCTACCACGCACTCTCTCTCTCTGACTCTCTGCCCAGTCGCTGGCTCGCCGCCACTTGTGCCGCCTCCTCCAGTCCTCCTCGGCGCTCCTCCTAATTCCCAAATCCCAATTTGAGGTAACTCCCAAAAATTCTCAATTTTTGTTTTTAGTTTTGTTATTTTGTAAATAATTATGTTTATTTTACTGATTTTAGTTGGATTCATTTTAAATAACTGATTAAGTTAGTGAATTACTCATGATTAGTGAATTAAAAAATGAGAATTTTTACCTAATTGTTTTCTTGGTTGAAGATTTAAACTTTGGCTAATTTTGTTTGTAATTGCTTGCCTGTTTATGTTTAGTTTACTAATTGTTATTAAACTTGTGTTGAATAAGTGATTAATTTAGAGATTTACCCATCAATTAAAAAATTAGGGTTTTGCCTTTCTTGATTGAGGATTTAGGAATTAGAATTGGGGTAACTTGTTGGTTATTGTTTGTTTATTTGTGTTAAATTTATTTTGAGATTGATCTTTTTAAAAGTCTATCGAACGACAATATCATGCTTTACTTTTAAAACATGAGATCTCGTCGATGACAACTTTCTTGAATATATTAGCTACGGACTTCATTTTTATAACTATTAAAATTTATGTTATCTGTATTATTAATCTCGCTCCCCCTTGCTTTGAATCCTGGCTCCGCCCCTGGGCCAATCCCATCCACTATGTATCACTGCAAGAGCCCACTCATGACCATTCACACCGCAACCGTGACTGATACCGCAACTTTTCCCCTCTATGCTTGTACCTTCTTAATCGGCCTTTAATAGATACTTCCTTTTCTTTGTACCTTAGTAGAATCTGCTTCGTGATTTGAACACAAGGCTTATCCTACAAAGAGCACAACAAAATCTGGCTCTTTTTCACTACCGTGCTCATTCCCGTGCTTTGGGCCCCAACGATCCATTCAAGCATGCACTAATGTGAATCCAGCAAAGAGAAAAGCCCTTTTGTAAGCCCAACTTGTGAATACAGCCCAAACAAAAGGCCCATGTGTTCGTTAATAATTTTATCGTGCAATGGACTGTGGGTCCATGAAATTTCCTCACCCCTTGATTTGAAATTGAATTGACTTGAAGAAGTTGACTGTGGGCCAGTCTCATGCTACCGTTGAAGTGGACCCAACATTCTGCTGACAATCACGGGTAACCAACATTCCAAATTGCCAATTTTTTCCCTTTCTTCTCCACAAAATATCTGTATTAAGCTATTTATTAAAAGGATGAACCTTAAAAAAAAAAGAAAAGAAAATTTAACTGACATATTTTTTTATTTGATTTGATAGAGGCATATATGTTAATCTAGATAAGATTCGTAGTCAATTTAGCAGTAACAACTGTCAAAATTTTACTTGTTAAATCAAATGACGTTTATCTCAAAGTCAATTTATCTACGTAATAAGTCAGTTAATAATCTCTTGGTTATAAAGTAGTTTTCTTTTCCAAGTAAATTTAGAAAGCATTTTGCCTAATAGATCAAATCAGTAAAAAAAAAAAAAAACCAAAGAATTATTAGCCAATGCATTGAAAATTTTAAATATGAGAGTAATTTGCCTAATTTGATTGCAATTGCAATATAAAAGGGATTAACCTTTTTTTTTGGGTTCCGATTATCTTCATGCGAGCCCAAGGGTTTAGACAGCATACAAATATCCTAACATTGTTACCAGTGTTTAAAAAAAATGGAGACACCAAAATAGCATCATAAAATTAACAGGCTAGCTGAACCTATAAAAAAAAAAGAAAAGAAAAGAAAATTTAATTGACATATTTTTTTTGTTTGATTTAATAGAGGCATAGATGGCCCATATAGCAACTATGATCATGTCTCAAAAGACAATGAGCCACCAGAACATGAAGACCTAACGTGCCCTAGAATTTTGGTCACAAGTCAGGCAAAGCGCATGCTACAGGAACAGATGCGCTCATAGTAAAACCGTTCAACAAGGGTTTGGACCATATGCATTTGAAAAAATGACTTAAAACTAAGTGGGCATCTAACTCTTTTGTGCAGATGAATGGGATATGATAAGTGGTATCGTATAAATGCTCAAGGTTTTTAGGGAAGCATCTAACTCTTTTGGAGTTCTAAGGAGACATTGGTAGAAGTATTGTAGGCTTGAGACCAGTTTATCACTAGTTTAGTCAATAGAATGAGCTCTTTGCATTTATTTTCATAGCAGCTTGTGTTGGCCTACATTCCCCACCTAGGGATCACGAGACCAGTTATGTCATAGGAGTCGCTTGACCTAGAAACCTCAAGTAATAATAGCCCCTCTTCTGCACCCTAAAAAAAAAAACATAAAATTCTTATTTTTGACAAGTTCAATTATTTAAATATCATCATCAAATGTCATACCTACTTTCAAAAGAAAGAAAGAGAGAAGAAAAAAGAGAGACAAAAGCCAACCTTTTCATAGACATCGAAGGCAATGCATGAAAATGGCCTATATTGTCTAATTCCTGTGCGACAAGACAAATCCCTGGTGTTGGAGGCCTTCTTTAGTCGTCCTTTTTTGACATGGCATTTCCTAGTATATATTGGAAAATATAAATAAAAACACCCATTCCTTAATTTCTTTGTATAGTGATTAGATCTGGCAAAATTGACCCGAGATTCAAAATTTGAACCGAACGACCTAAACTCATACCCAATTGGACATGCAAAATATGCTCACCTGAAAATGGATCCGAAATCCGAATTGATCCGAACAGATCCATACCCGACCCAAAATTTTCTACAAAGTTGTTTGTTTTTTGCATGACAAACACATTAGATCCAAAATTGGTTGACCCGAAATCGACCCGAGCCGAAGTTCACCCGACCCAAACTAAACCGACCCGAAATGTCACTTAATCCGAAACATAACACGATCCAAACTTAACTTGAATCGTACTTAAACCAAATGATCCATTTGTTAGGTCTAATAGTGAGGAGCATCGCATAAGAGGCTTCTTTAGTAGACTCTTTTTGGGGGGGGGGGGGTTGGGGGGGGGCTGGGCTTGGGTGGTAGAAATAACACAAAGCTGGGTTGTCCAATGTCAGTGAGAATTTGAGAATCTAGGGGCACTTTCACTAGTAAATTCTTCATTTTTATGTTTTTAAATTCATATGAAAATTTAAATTTGATAATCAATCTCTCTATAGGTAGAAATATCGGTAGAGGTAAGGTTGTCTATAACTGAATCTTTCCAGATCATGTGAATGCGGAACCCACATTGAGAGGTGTTGTTGTTGTTGTTGTATGAACATTTAATTTCTCTACTTTTGTTTGCCATAATCGTACTTATTTCTAATGGGTTGGACATTTAATTCCTCTACTTTTGTTTGCCATAATCATACTTATCTTTAATGGGTTGAATTTGTGTGGGAATCATTCAAAATTTCAAATTAAACAGATGTATCATAGCACATCAATTCAGATAAGCCATACGAAAGCGGCGGATAATAGCCTAGGTACATATTCTCTGGCTGCCTTCATTCCGGAGGCTAACAATATATTCATACATCTAATGCACATGTCACTGTGAAAGCAAATGTATATTCATCACAGCAGCTTGCCAATAATACCCTAACACTTGTAATATCGTACATGCCTACACGTGCCATGTACTATCCAAGTATTTTCCGCGTCGAACTGAGTATGATCATATTTAGTGGGATCTGCACAGGTTGTAGTTTTATTATTGTTGTTGTTTTAGCTTTGGGCTTTAGTCGTCCCCCCTTTTTTCCAATTTCATCTCCATCACTCTTTTAATTTGCATTATTTTCAGAAGAATCTTATAAAGTCTTGACTACGACAAAAGTGACATTACATTATAATTTATTTTTTAGACTTTCAACGATCAGTTCACAATCAACCATAGTATTTGTTAAATTTTTTTTAATGTCAATTGGGTCTTAAACAGCGAGTCATGCATATAAGTTCAAATGAGGTTCCAACCTAAAACTAATTGGCAACAGGCGGAGCAACTCACAAGCTTATATACATGCTTAAACACTTTAATTTTTATCAATGTGAGACAACACTCACTTTTATATTCTTTCATTTTATCAATGTGGAATAACACTTACTTTCATACTGCAATAGTATTGCACTAGAAGTGGGGCAGGCATAAAGAACTAAAGGAGACAACAGAGTCAACGTCACCAACACCTTTTAAGTAGAATAATTCTGGATTTTGGAGAAAGCAATCAAGTGTAGGGACTTGGCTACGTACTACCAACAATATTGATGTTCTGAATCAGAGCATTAAAATTGGTACCAGGAAACTGCCTCTTTAAACAAGGCAATGTATGTCCATGAGTCTCTCAGCCTTACCTGAAATTTCCCACCATTAATAATTGGCATGCCTAATTAAAGAAATAACAATGATATCCACCAGTGTTTTTAGAATCTAGTTTGTACTGGTGTATTCAATCTCCATTAGGATGCTCTAAAAATTATGCACTATTGGGCCTTTATCTGTAGCTAAATGAGTGGTTGGTTAATTGACATACATGTGAGTGTGTAACATGGGTTAGATAAGATTTGCTGATCATGCTAGTAAAGAGTTCAGGCTAAGACTGAGACTGATATATCAGGTTCTATATTTGGATCCTACTCTCTGTTGTATTATAACTATATTGTATTGCAGTTTGCGACTCTAAAAAAGGGGGTGGACTTAGAAAGTGTTTGTGACGCTATTTATTTCAGCATTTAGAGCATTTACATACCGTTTATAGCTTATCGCTATTTTACACAATTTTTTGTGTCCTTTTTCAGCATACGCTAAATCTTATTACTTCTTACCGCTTGTCTGCATAGTTAATCATTAAAACAAATAGTTTGTTTGTATAGATCGGACTAATTGCAGATTAAAAAATTAGTGAACTGTGACTCTAGCTTATTTGGCCATTAATTGGCAATTAGTATGGGCCCTAATAATTTTCCTTTTTCTCTTCCATTTATCACTGATAAATTATAAAAAAAACTAATGAATCGCTTTAATTGAGCTCTCTTATGTTGAGAGATTAATCCTTTTTATCCCTATTTAATGGAAGTTGATGGATCAATGTAATCGGGTCTAAAGTGGAAGCACTATGTCAATTATCGACTTGAACCATGTCACTCAAATTGGCCATCTAATCACCGCACTTTCTTCCACAGTATTGACTTGTAAAAGCGACGTAAAAATCACTTGATAAGTTGTAACTACTACTTTAGAGCATTCCCAGTAGAGTTTCAATTTTTGGAACTCTAGCCTGCCACGTCAACAAAAGTTTCACAATTTTGGAACTTGCATTTCATCACTTCTCCAACAAATGGAACTCAATTTTAATCATCCAATAAAAATATTTGTTATGGACCCACTTTATAACACACAACCTATTTTTTTAATCATATAAAAATTATATATTACTTCCAAAAAAAAAGAAAAAACAAAAAAAATATTTTTAAAATGTAAACAGTGACACGCGGGGAGACACGCACAGGCGTGCTGCCCCGCTTGTCACACGCATTTTCACGTTGCTACCAGAGCACATTTGGCATGGGAAAGACACGCAGGCCCCACCAATGACTCGCGTGTAAACCATTGCCAATGCTCTTAATTTATTGTGCCTGTGAGTTAATTTAACTGGTAAAATTTCTAAAAATTATTGCCAGAGACTTAAATTTAAATTCCGTCTAAATCGGCCTTTGTGTGTTATTCCCCCTTCCAAAAACAAGGACACTATTACTCCATGTTACGGTTAAACCTAATAGGCCTAGACGGTGCTTTGGCCACACCAAAAATTTGAAAGGGGGAATAAGTTCTCAATATTAGGGATGGCAACGGGGCGGGTTGGGGACGGGGAGTATATTCCTCGTCCCCGTCCCCGTCCCCGCTAGGATCCCTGCCCCGTTCCCCGCTTCGGGGAAAAAATTCCCCCTCGTCCCCATCCCCGTCGAGACCCCAACGGGGATTTTTACCCGCTAGTTTTCCCTACCTTCTAAACTCTGCACGGCTATGAGTACTAAATCCGATATATATCTAGGGTTTTTACGAAGAAAATTACAAATATAACCTTAATTGTTTCATTTAAAAATTTTAAAAATAAGATTATTTTTGTAATTTTAATAAAAATTGGGAACGGGTGTGGGGATTTTTCCCCAATCAGAGAATCGGGGACGAGGATGGGAACGGAGAAAAATCCCCGACGGGGAAATGGGAACGGGGACGGGTTAAACTATGTCCCCATCCCTGTCCCCATCCCCGAGCGGGGATTAATTTTCCTCTCCGTCCCCGTCCCCGTCCCCGTTGGGGATGGGGATTTTTTCCCACTTCGGGGCGGGGCCCCGGTGGGGACGGGTATTCCCCAACTTTTTGTCATCCCTACTCAATATTGTTGTTAGGTTGACATGGATTCAACACAACTTGTAATGTATGCTCCTTAATTAATATTTCTAGAAGCTCATAATCAACCACTACATAAGTTTCCCGTGACACAAATTGAGGAAGACATTGTTAGACAGTTTTTAACTTCTGCAGTGTAACAATTCCCTTTCATTGTTTTAGGTGTTAAGATTGTTCAATTAGGGATTCATAATTTATGAGGATTGTCCTAAGCTTTTAAAATGGAAAACCATAAATTAACATTATTAAATTCTATGAAATTTAAAACTAGAATCTAACATTAGGTAGTAAGAAAGGGAGAGAGGGGAAAGAAAAAAAAAACGAAACTCCTTTATGCCTCTAGTATTTTCTTTCTTTTTTTTAATAAAAAGGTAAGATTGTATCACTAATTATTACCTATAGTCAAATTCAACTCTATCGACCTTTTTCTTTCAAAACATGTGTAACGGCCTACCTCATTGGGCCCCTATAATGATTGATATGTAGTACAATGTGGCCTGATGAGTGAAAGAAGGGTTATGTTGGGGAGACAGAAGCACTTGGTTAGGGTCGGCGAATAATTCGTATGTGGTTAAAATCTGCAAAATCTACCTCAAGGATATGGGTATAGGTGTTGAAAATTGGCGGGGGGGTATGGAATGGGTATTAGTATAATGCGTGTGGATGTGAATATGAATATGGGTATAGTGATTACTCACTCTAGACCCATTGTATACCGAATTTATTAATACCTGTTCCATCCCTGCCCGTATGCGCCCCATATGAGGCGCATACTCATTTATTTAGAGTACCAATTTGTTGATTAAACTTGGATATTTTTTAGATGTTGTGAGATGTATTGCTTTTAGAATCTGGTGGGACATTCAACTACTAATTTATTGCTTGAACTTGGAAACTTTTAATTGTATTTAGTGTGATATAATTTGTTGTTGAAAGCTTGGTGTAAATCTGGCGTATGGGCTACTTGGTTGCTAAATATGGACAAAAAATGGGTTTAACTTTTTTTTTTTTTGTCTATATGTCCCCAAAAAAACCTGTATACCCAAAATATCCAGTGGTTATGGTATGCATGTCATTTTGTAACACTCTATTTATATGAGTATGAGTATTTATTTTGAAAATAGGTACCACCCCGTGCCCACCCCATCACCTTCCCTACGCTCGATGCGAATTGACAGAACATGTGCACATACAAACACACACACAGATAACAAGAGAAACGACAACAACATCAATCTTAATTGGAAAACCCCTCACAACGACAGTGGAGAAAAACACGATCCGGTCATAATCGGATGAATTTGCTAAAAATATAACTAAAGATAGGATTACTATAGCATTAAGTTCAACATTCTCACACTCTTGTGTTTAAGCCCCCAACCCCTGTCATTCACTCTGTCTTTTCTCTTTCACACAGTCTCCCCTACTCAGGGTTTGGTGTGCTTGCAATACACCCCACAATTGGCCGGTACCTACCCCATTACTCAAAATCCCTCCACACTCTCCCCCACTTGAGATACGATATGGGATGCGAGATACATAAACCAACATTAAGCTCTCATATTTATAGAGAGGCGACACAATCTTTCATCTGATACATTTAATCTTCCATCATGAAGATTCGACATATGTATGTCCTTTGGTGTCCCCAAGGTTCAACTAACCATGAGTTCTTGAACACTGTCATGCATGGGAAAGGTGCTTCTTCTATCTTCTCGCCTTGCCAAGAAATAGTTACGGGGCATATTTCCCAATAGGTTAAGGATGGGATAAGCTTGCAACAACATCCCACAAATTTGGTGCCATTTGTATTGTATGGAATGTGGCGTTCCTATTCTGTTGCTTGTATGTATTTAATCATGCTAATCAAACGATAACGACAATGATGATGATGACCACGACGACAACAACAATAATAATAGTTGGTGCCAACTAGAAGTTAATTTTTTTTTTAAGTTGTTGATTTGGCGAGTTAAACTTCTTTTAAAGCTATTGATTTGGTCAATAAAAATTATCCAAGTACAGAGGTTGTTGATAACAGAGATGAGGATGATTTTGTTGATATGTGGTCATACGAGATCGAATATATATGATTAACAATGAGGAGATTAGAAACAAAGTTAAAGTGGCTCTCATAGATATAAGATGAAAGAAACTAGACTTATATGGTTTAATTATGTTAAGAGGAGGAGTGCAGATGCACATGTTGTAACAAGATATGAGATGATTAATCTTCAAGAATGTAGAAGAGGCAGAGGACGACCTGAAAAAAGCTGGAATGAGATGGTTAAGCATGATTTGAAAACTCTGCAGATGACGGAGGATATAACTCATAATAGGATTATGTAGAGATCAATGATTAAGGTTGGAGACGATAGGTAGCTAGCTTCATGACATTTCTTTGGTTGCTGAATTGTAGGAGAAGGTTGCGTTTGGTATTGAATATTTTTTTTCCAACTTGTGTTGGTAGTATGTTTGTATGTTAGTAATACCCGTTACTCATCAGAGTTATTACATTCTAACGCTGATTGTTTAAGGTATGGTACCTACGTACGATATTTTTAGGCTTTTATGTTGTTTAAGAATTTTTATTATATTACCTAGTGTCTATCGAAATTAATGACAGAAAAAATTTATAAATTTATATGGATATATTAGAATTAGCCTTTTTGAGGGCAAAAGCGGTAAAATTGCGTATGTCTAAATCTTCCCAGAGCGGCAAAAACGAAATCTACGCTGAAAGTTGTTGTTTGTATTTGCATGAGCTACATCATCATCTACATCGGCATAGGTCAACCAAGCAATATGTTCTTGGTCCAAAACCTCAAGGACCCAAGGACGAAAGGTGTCATTTCCCTTCAAATAGCATAAAATACAGTGCAGTTACCACACTTCCCTCATTTACTATGCCTTTGCATGCACATACCAAGACATCAATCCCCATGAGATGATAGATTATAATGGCAAGAGATCATCACTCCTCCTCCACATCACAAAATTCCTCTCTAAAGATCACCCTTCATCCTTGCATTTTCATAGTTATCATCTTTGTGATTCACCATTTCTATCTAATTCTGACTTGGGCGTAAGGACTTTCCCCGATATTCACCCCCAACCTATAGTCTTCGTACATGTCTTGGGTAACGCACATAAGGAGCATTTGAATTATTGACGGACCTGGCAAGCTACTGTAACGTAAGCTTAGTCTTCCGGATAATCACCTTCACAAATTCTCCGAAAACAGTTTTTATTAGAATTCTAAGTTAAATTTTTACTTGCATCAACAATTTGTATACATCCTCTATACAAAACAACAATATTGATAAAGATACCCCATGTTATGAAAATATCAACATACAATGATAAAATCTTGAACTTAGCCATGACGAGAATTGAATTACTCTTTTCAGCTGACAATTGTCAAGGAATCTTTCTCTCTCACTTTGGCTTTGATTGGTAAGAAATTGACAAGAATGTGACAGGAGGGGTGAAGAGATGATTACATTATTCCTCCTCTCCATTATATTTATGGCGCTCATTAATTCTGTATATTTTTTTTTTTTTTAATTATTGGCATCACCTAACATTCTATTCTCCTACCCCATAATGCAACATTCTTAGCTAGCTTGTGAAACAATATAAAGAGAACAGATCTGCATGAAATAATTCCCGGTGCATATAAATTATCATGTTACATGCACAAATTAAAAATTAGAGGATTAAGATTGAGTGTTGTATATTGTACTTAGGCCATATTCTTTTTGTAGCTTAATCAACCCAACCTACACCCACCCACTCCTTCCCCCCTCTTCCCACTCCTTCCCACACTTTTAAAAAAATACCACTCCTTCCCACACCTACATAAAACAACCATTTCTCATATTCTGATAATTTTTATAATTTACGTAATTATGTGTACGAATAATCTGTTAACAATTATGAGCTATTTTAATTTTTCTGATGTTATGGAACAGTTTTATTTTTATTTTTTCATTATTTTTTTAATTTTTCATTATTTTTTATTTTTTATTTTTTATTTTTTTTATTTCTATTTTTTAGTTTTTATTTTTTATTTCTATTTTTTAGTTTTTATTTTTTATTTTTTATTTTTTTATTTTAAATTTATTGTATTTATTTTTTTAATTTTTTAATTTTTAAATTTTGTTGTATTAATTTTTATTTTTTATTTTTTATTTTTTTGTATTTATTTTTTATTTTCATTTTTTTATTCCATAAGAACAACCAACGGAAAATTCCAAAAAAAATAAAAAATAAAAAATTAATACGAAAAAATAAAAAATAAGAAAACAAAAAAAATTAAAACTAAAAAAATTTTAAAAATTTAAGAAAAATAAAAATGAAAAACGAAAAATTAAAAAATTAAAAAAATTAAAAAATTAAAAAATTAAAAAATTAAAAATAAAAATAAAAAAACAAAAATACAAAAATACAAAAATTAAAAATAAACAAAATAAAAAAGAAAGAAAAAGAATAAACTAAAATAAAAAAATTTCATCATCATTAATTACTATCACAATAAAATTATTACATTATAAAACAAAAAAATATTAATAACCAATACTTCAATTTCATTAAGCTACATTCAACTTTCACCCACACTCACCCACTCTTTCCCACACTTAAAAAAAAAATACCACACTCACCCACTCCTTCCCCCCTTTTCCACACTCACCCTCTCAACACCCCCCATTTCCCAACGAAAAGAACAGGGCCTTATAGGACACCATTTAATTCTTGACTATTTTTTTTGCCTATTCAAGAACGATTGTATTTTTAAATTGATCTGTTCGTCATCTTGGTCTGAAACATATGTGAAATAAAGATTGGATTTTGCATGTATGGTTCAAATAGAAAAGTGAGTCTGGTCTTACTTTAGTAGAAGCTCTTAGGAGATTAGTTACATGAAGATTCCATGTGTTGATCATCAGTCTCATTTGTGAAATCAAGCTATATACTGCAATATGGCTTTGTGAGCCGATACTAATTTTTGATATCTTCATAGGATAAGGTTTTTTGGGCATTTATAAATACAAAATTATAAAAATGTACAAGAGATTCAAATAAAAACTAGTAGTAAACAAGGATAAAATTAGCCAATATATATGGGTAAGAGTTTGGTTAATAAATGATATTATAAGTAACTTTTATGTTTGATTGGAGATTATGCCTCTTTAGTTCACTTGCATCTGTGTAAATCCTTTAATAAATTGTTTTGTTGAACAACTATGTCCAAGAAAACCTTTTAATTAAACAAAGCATTCGGATTATCATATAGACCCTCTTACATATGGTATCCTCTTGCCATTACAACCATGTTGTAGTACACGGAGATGATTTCTCGTTAAAAATAAATAAAATAAAAGGAAAGGTAGAGAGGTGATTTTTACCGATCGGTTCTAAACTTTTCCTTTTGTAGAATTCGAATCCATCCTAATTTTATATGATCCATTACAGATACATTTATGGAAGAATAAAGGAAAAAGCTAACTCATTCAATTCAACTAATTTTGAAAGTTTCAGTTAATTCAACTAATAAAGTCTCTAAAAATCATCGCCAGATATCTAGGTTCAAATTCCGTCTACATTGATATTTTGCGTATCATTGCAACAATCTAAAAACAAAAAGAGAGGAGCAAAAGAACAAAAAAAGTTATTATTTTCAAAATTTTTAATAAATATGTTCCTATTATTTGTTGGCCCTACAATTTTTCTATATTTTTCATATGATCAAAATTTGAAAAGTTTTAAACAGAAAACATTTTGGAAATTTTAGACTGTTTGCATGTCTGTGCAATTGACTGTCACAGCATGCCATTCGAGGTTTTTTTTTCCCGGAGGGGGGGGGGGGGGGGGGGAGACTTCTAAGCTTTAAGGGTTTGCCGGACATGGTAAGGCATTGATTAGCAAATGGAAAACAGAGTGGGTTGGAGCTAATTCAGTAAACATGTCAGCCTATTTTCTTTTCTTCTGCTTACTTGCTGCTTGTGTTAACCTAACAGTCACTGCTGACAACAATGAGGCAACCGTTGAAACAGGGAATCTTCCAAAGTCAGCAAAAAGTTATCCGATTTAAATATTTAAATTTATTGGACCCGAAAAGATCGAGAACGGTCATGAATTGTTTGCCCTCATTTTGAATCCGAACACACATTTTTATATTTTTACTGTCCGAACCTTATTTCTATCCAAATTTAGTCTTATTCGAATTGTCTGACCCAAAAGATACGGGTATTGAACATCAATTTTTTACCCGAATTTTAACATTGTTCGATTTGTTTGACCTGAATTCAACCCAAATATGAATTTTTGCCAGCGCTAGCACATTCATATACAGATTAAGGGACACTAAAGTTATCCTTCAAACACTTTGAAAATTTAATTACTTTAAACACTCAAATAACAACATCAACAACTTCTCCCAGTGATTATTTATTAAGAAAGAAATATCACATTTTTTTAGAGAAGGTAACTATACAACTGATTTCTTTACCTAGTTTGGTCAGCATACTAAGCCTACAATTGTGTGGAATATTGCTCCTCATAAGAATTTACTTCTTATATTGCATAGCAATATTTGTAGGAAGAATTATTGAAAGGACTGCTTAGGACACATTGGTTACCTTTTACGAAAATTTCACAAAAAAGAAAAAAATCATGATTTGTAAAACTGATAACTAAATTGCTCTGTAGAACTTTTAGAAAAAAATACTATTTAATCATAATCAATAATCGTGAGTAGTGATGAGGATGAATCCTTAAATGCCCAAGATCGCTACTCTATCAACAACCAAAAACATCAAGACTAATTCCTCCTTAGAATCAATATCAACCAATCAATATAATTGCAAGATTGAAGCCCGAGAATGAGAAACCAAAATGATAAAACAATGTTGCTCTCACTAAATGGCTCCCCTAAAAGACTCAATCCGATAAGGGGAAATTACAAAGAGATGACTCTTGAACACCAGTCAAAAGAGAGCTAAAGATTAAAAAGGCTTCAGAGAGGAAAGGTCTTTTGCCACTCTATTCATTGATTGATCCAAATCTCATAATTCCAATGTGGAAATAAGTTTGTAAATACCCAAATTGAGTACTGAGGTGGATTTTTTTCTATGTTTTCCCCATCTTTTAAGGAGCTAGAGGATTATACTTGAATTTGCATCAATTGAACACCTTAGGCAAGAACCAATAATTGCTCAAATTAAGCAAATACCGACACCAAAATCTGCACTGGGTAGATGACGCGCTTTCTGGATCTAAGATGAGGCTGAAATAAAGTTATAGGGTTTTTTTATGAAAAAAAATGCATCAAGCATTGAATACCTCCAATAGCTCTGCTGGTGATCATAGCTTAGAGCTCCTCCAATGGATGTCTTGCGAGTCAAAACAGAGGAAAGAGAAAGGGGGGGGGGGGGAGTTGCTCCAGCGCCAGCCTCTTGCCTCACGCGTCGCGTGCAACCTCGCAGGCCCTAGCCAGCTCGGGCTATTGCTTTCATCCAATTTCTTATTTTTTAAATATTTTTAATTAATTTTTCTTTTTTAAAATTTTAAAAATAAAGTTGTATATATATTGTAGAGTGAGTCCATAAGTATTATTTTATTTGGTGAGTCAAAGTGGTGAGCATTTCATTAGAGAGATGGTGAATTGTGGGCCAAAAAATTGAATCACAAGCTAAAGTGAAAAAGGTAGACCTCCACTAGTGAACCAAAAAAATAACTCACTGTTGGGAACGGTTTTAGGTATCTTCAACATTTGGGAGTTTTAGTTTGGGTGGCTTGTAATTTCCATCATTGAATCTCAATTAAGAAGTTGAAATGGTAGCTGAAGATTAAGAAAATATTTTGTTTATATTAATACACCACCCAAATGTCATTTTAACTTGAACTGCAAATGTTGTATATTCAACTCAAAAAAATTTAAACTAATAGTAAGACTTAAAAATGTTTTATTTGTATAGTAACAAAAACTATGGAGGCTATACATAGAGCCCTATATGGCTTCTCATTGGTCTAATTCTATAGGCATTCAGCTCTAGATAACTCCCCATTATTGGCTAGCCCAAGATGGGACACTTACCAGCAAAAACAAAACAAGCAAAATGAGTAAGTCCATCTAATTAAAATATTTCCAACTTGCAGGCCTCCTCCTATTCTAAGATCTTGGTCGATAAAATTAATTATTTAGATACTAAATTATAATTTAAATAGTATATAGTTATTTAGATAATGAATAGCATTTTTAATTTAACTATTAGCGGATAGCTGTTTTACTGAATGGTTGAAACAAATATGTTTGGTAAATTTAGATGTTGAGTTGGCTGATTAATATAAATTGACATAAAATGATATAGATAATTTTCAAAGATAAAATTTTCAAAGGATATTTTTGACCAAAAAATATGAAACGCTACTTTTGAATATCAAAAACTAATACAATTACCTTTTTAAAAATGCTGCATAAAACGCTAAACGCTATTTGAAATGTTAGTTAAAACACTGGGTTACTGAACACTAAAACTTGATTAATTAGCATATTGATTTGATCAAAATACTAAACATCACTCAAAATTTTGTTACTGAACATGACCAAATGTTTTATTTTTGAAAGGGTATCTTTATCATAATTTAACCCTTAAATATTGGTAATTCCTAGGATACCCCCCAAAAAAGGAGTTGGTTACCAAACTATTTATAGAAAGCCTTTCATTTCCCTCAGATGTCCGGGAAGTTATGATTTACTCCAATTTCTCAAAAGGAAGCTGTACCCCATTGATCTCAAGTTTAAGGGTATTGGATGTCAATGCTTTCAATTTTGTTCACATTTATTTTCTTTGCATCATCACCAAGACCAACTCGATGTTTAGATGACTTGGTTAGCTAGAAGTCAAAGCTTATACCATACACATGCGAGCGCATGTTTTCAAAATGCATGTCAGCAAATAAATATTAAAAAATAGAATATATAATAAATACACTCAAAATATATATCTAAATGGAATGTAAAAACACGTGCTCTCCGGTGTACCTAATAATTTACCGTTGGAAGTATACGTGGATAGTGGTTGAGTCAATGTGTTTTGTTTTCAAATGACATGTCAGCAAATATGTATGTGTGTGAGAGAGAGAATTACACTAAAAAAATGAAATTTTAGGATATCTATTAGCCTATGCAGGTATTTCTGATAAATTAGTATATATATTTTTGAGTTAATTATTTTATACATTTTTTAAAAACAATGTTAATTTTGTCCACCCTCTCCACAACGCTTCAGAAGCTCATAAATTCCCACAAACCACAACTTCAATGGTGAGAACGAAGCAGACTGCTCGGAAGTCCGTCGGAAGGGAAGGCCCCGCCGAAGTAATTGGCGATGAAGGCTGCTCGGAATTCGGCACTGGTGACCCTGGTACGGTGGCACTCGAGGACATCTGCAAGTACTAGAAGAGCACTAAGCTCCTCATCATGAAGCTTCCATTCCAGTGTCTTGTTCATGAGATTGCTGAAGTCATTAAGACCGATCTCTGATTCCAAAGCTCCATCGCCGCCTCTCTCCAGGAGGCTGCTGAGGCTTACCTCGTCGCACTGTTCCAAGAAAGCAATATCTGTGATGTTCATGCCAAGAGAGTCGCCGTATATCATGCCTAACAGAGATCCAGCTTGCTCATAGGATTAATGGAGAGAGAGCTTAGGTTCTATAAATGCCAAGGGAGTCTGGTGGTGTAGTTGCTGGATTGGGGGAGCCACCACCGTGGCACTATTGGGGCTTGGATTCCCGGTGTGCTGGGTTTCGGAAGGTCCACAGCAGGGATGGGTATAAGAGAGAGTTAGGGGAGTACGTACAAAGGTAAATGAAAGAACAAAACCACTGTTAGGCATCTCTTTTCACAAGTGTACGCCCAACTACTTCCTCTATTACAATTAACCTGAGATTAGGAGAGAAACCAAAATCAATTGAAAATGACGTAGCGATGGTGTGACCAAATTACGAGAAATCATTTGCTGTCATGTTAGCTTCTCTAAAGACGTGTTTTGTAATAATTTGTAGACCTTGATTCCTCCACTTCTAAATATCTTGAACAATGGTGTGAATTTGCTAAGGGATTCGAATCTTCCCCTCAATACCTCGGAAAACTATCTTGTTGTCACCTTCTATAATTACTTTATCAAATTCTACTTGAATTTTCATAGTTAACCCATCTTGTAGAACTTTAGCCTCTGCAACTAAAATGGAAGTGCCGCCAAGATATGCTACTCTTGCATTGAGTAATTTATCGGTCTGATCTCGAATCGAGAATCTCCTTGCTGCTAATGAATTGATGAGCGATCTGTCAAAATTGATTGTAATGAACCCTTGGGGAAGGGGTGCCACCCTACAAGATGAAGTGAGGTGGTAGAGGCAGAAGAAGCCCCCTTAAGAAGCACCTTACCCAATATGCAAGATCGGGTTCTCCATTCTACACTAACTGTTTCTACACATACTAAACAAGCAATGGGGTTGAAGATTTCATTTTCGAAAACCACTACATTCCTAGATTTTGAAATGCTCTACAAGAAGAATGAAAACTTTTGTTTGACCTTTGGGTTATGAGAGAATTAGATCCTAACTAGGGATGGTAAAAAGTTGGGGAATACCCGTCCCTGCCGGGGCCCCGCCCCGAAGTGGAGGAAAATCCCCGTTTCCAAAGGGGACGGGGACGGGGACGGGGACGGGGAGGAAAATTAATCCCCGCTCGGGGATGGGGACGGGGACGGGGACATAGTTCAACCCGTCCCCGTCCCCATTTCCCCGCTGGGGATTTTGCCCCGTTCCCATCCCCTTCCGCAATTCCCCAATTGGGGAAAAATCTCCGCCTCCACCCCCAATTTTAATTAAAATTACAAAAATAACCTTATTTTCAAAATTTTTAAATGAAACAACTAAGGTTATATATGTAATTTTCTTTGTAAAAATCCTAGGTATATACTGGATTTGGTACTCATAGCTGTAAAGAGTTTAGAAGGTAAGGAAAAATCAGCGGGTAAAAATCCCCGTTGGGGCCCCGACGGGGATTAAATCCCCGCTGGGGATGGGGATGGGGGGGAGTTTTTTCCCCGCAGCGGGGAACGGGGCGGGGATGGGGGGCGGGGATTCCAGCGGGGACGGGGACGGGGACGGGGAATATACTCCCCGTCCCCAACCCGCCCCATTGCTATCCCTAATCCTAACCAGACTTGAGCCAAATCACCACATAGTTGGCAAAACATTAATTGGAAGCCATTGGTGTTTTTTAACTACTTCCCAGACTTTATTTAATGTGCGGCAGTCCTTGAAAATGTTACCTGAGGATTCTACATCTCCCAAACAAATGGAATAGATAGGGTCGATATGAAGTCCCCTTCTCATGAGGGTTCCTCTAACTGGTAAGGCTCCATGGCCGAGTTACCAGAGGAAGATTTTGACTTTAGGCATAGTATTATCCTTCCAGATACAGTTGAAAGCCCAATTAGGTGTTGCATCTGGTTTAACTCCATGGCCTGCCCAAGTGACTAATTTTGTAGAAAAGTTACTGAGTTGTTTGGGCCCCAACAAATAGAATCCTCTGTTTCATGGATGGGAAAGGGAGTACCCCGAATTTCTAGCCAATGGGATGGTTGTTGAGGGCAAGTTGAAGGTGTAGGATATCCCATTGCAAGTGTTGCGTAATGAAGTCGCAAATTTTAGTTCTAGGATGCAAAATATTCTCCTTGTTAATTCCCAAAATGTCTGTTAGGCAGTTATTTTTTATCCAATTATCGGGCCAAAAGGAAATACGATCTTCTTTTCCTAATTTCCAAATAAGACCTTCTTAAATAGTTCTCCTCTATTAATAATACTTTTTCATACAAAAGAGACTATGTTTTTCCCCTTATAACCAAAGATATCAGAGTTGGTTAAGTACTTGGTCTTTGCTAATTGTACCCAAAGACTGGGTGTGTTAGTGAGGACTTTCCAAACTAGTTTACCCAGGAATGCTTCGTTGGTGGCCTTTGCTTTTCGTAGCCCTAGCTCACCTTTACTTTTGGGCATGTTGACCTTATCCTAAGCAATAAGTAATAGGCCTTTTCTTGTCTTGCAATTTTTCTAAATAAAATTTTGGTTACATTTATCTAAAAAATCACAAGTGAGTTAAGGTAGTCTAAATATTGCATAGTCTGAACACATAGAGATCTAGGATGAGATTGAATCAAGACTGATCTTCCTGCTTTAGATAAGCAATTAGCCTTCTAGCGCTTCAAGTTTAGAAATTTCTCTATTGATGAGTTTTTGGAATTTGGCATTGGAGGGTCTTCCTTGGAAAATCGAGCACCTAGGTATCTACCAGGGGGATTCCCTTTTTAGAATGTCATAGAATGAGGTTACCAATTGTTTATGCATAGTAGAAGGGTTACATGAAAATTTCAGGGCAAAATTATGGTAATTGATAAGTTGTCCTGAGTTCAAGAAAAAAAGAATCTAGCACAGCTTTGAGTTTATTACAACTGGCGAAGTTAGCTTTGCAAAAAAGAAGACAATCATCCACAAAAAGGAGACATGGAATCTTGATATTTGTTGGGTTTAGTTTGATCCCTATCTCTGATTTACGGGAGTTAGGTTTTGCCTGGAGCCTATGATTGAGGGCTTCCATGCAAAGTATAAAGATATAAGGCGATAGAGGACCTCTTCGCCTAATACCTCTAGTCGGGGTAAATAACCCATTAGATTTGTCATTAACGATAATTGAATACCATACTAAGGAGATACAATCCTTGATATAAGAAATGCATTTTGTATGGAACCCTATTTCTTGTAGACATAATTTCAAGACAAAATCCCATTTGATCTTATCATAAGCTTTTTCCATGGCCATCTTAATAACGACCCAAGTTGCCTTGTTCTCATATTTTTAAATCTATGCTTAATTTTGTGGCTTAACATTTTATTATCACATATGGATCTCCCTAGGATGAATGCACTTTGAAAAGGGGAGATGAGCCTGTCTAGGAGTGGCCTTAGTCGATTAACTAAAATCTTCGAGATGATTTTATAAATAGTTGAGCACAGACTAATTGGTATAAAGTGGATAATCTGTGTGGCGTTGGCCGAATTGGGAATGAATGCAATGAAGGTATGATTAATTTCCCTCAGAATCCTCCCATTCAAAAAAAATTCTTAGATATAGTGAAAAGGGTCCTTCTTAACAATATGCCAATAATTCTTATAGAATCCTGCCCTAAACCCATCAGGTCGTGGTGTTTTGTTAGATTCTATACTAAAAAGGACTTCCTTCACCTCCTCTAACTTTGGCAGTCTAATTAATTCATGGTAATCTATATATGTTATTACTAGTGTTGTGCGCTGACCTAGAGCATTGTGTGTAGCCTGTAAAAATTCATCAGCAACTGTTTTTTCGGCAGTCAATCCAAATGCCACACTTGTCTTAAAGTTTCATCACTAACTTCCATTTCCTTTTTGAGTTTGTTCTACGTTGAAAATATTTTGAGATGTAGTCGCCATTAACCAGCCAGTCTTTACAAGCCATCCCCAAAATTTCTGATTGAACAATGTTAATTTCTCTCTTTGTTTCAATAGGTGATACATTGAAAAGTCAAACATGTAGGTTGTAGCTATCGAGATTAGCTACTAACCTTTGTACCACATAATCGATTTTTTGAGCATTCTTCATGAGTTTATCATGAATATTTTTGAAGTGATTTTTTGCCCATTGTGTTTGAGTAGCTAGAGCTTTCGCAAGAGTTTGAACATATTCGTACCCGTTGACTACTTCTCCATTTGTTGCAATTAATGTATTAGCCTTTCAATATTTGCACCAAAAATTCTAGAATCTAAAAGGAAATGCACCGATAGATATGGGTTGAGATAATAATGGGGCAATGATCAAAGCACGTGAAACTACCATAAACTTTGTGTGCACATGCAAGGGTGCAAATTGGTTTAGTCGCTTCTAGCAATAGTTCGATCAAGTCTTTTGTCAATAAGGTGTGAAAGCATCCTTTCAGTGAAAACTAAGAACTCTAAATCTGATCCATTTATTTCTCATCGAATGGCTTTGATGTGCCACATCACCCCCCTCCATTCTCCCCTTCTACGATGCTACTAGCCTGCTACTATCATCAGAAACACTTCACCACTGACCTCCTTAACACCGAACAAGTGGTAGCCACTACGGCGCTTGTCGACGGCCGACGAACCAACCAACATTTGTCGGCAACCGACGACCCTGTCATGGTAGCCATTATTCACTTCTAGCCTCTCTACTCTCCTTCTATCCACCCCAATAAACAAATTCAACGCTAATAGGTGTAGCAACAGTGTAACATGTTTCATAATTTTGCCAGAAGTTGAAGTTACATGTTTCATAGCTCTGTTAATATGCAGTAGAGTTAAGAGAAACATGGTCAAAGCAGACTCTCAATTCCCATGATGGCTTACGAAACGATATGCTTTAAATAAACAAGCATGTGAGGTTCAAATGTCATTTTGCTACATTAATAGTAAATAGTTTACCAATCACATGACGTAGTTATATGCCTCATTTTATGGTTATCGTTCTATGTTCTCACACAGAAATCTATTCTTGCATATGACCGACTACTGTGTGGTATAGTAAGGATTGTATCGCATGGAACATGATGGTTGTTTTAATGGCATTGCTAACTTCATATAACTTACTACCTGACGGCATCTTTAACGACATCTTAACGACTATGTACGATTTACATTCTATGAACTAACATCAGCTTCGCTAATGTATTAAGTATCGCGTATAAGGTTTTAGCAATGGATGAGCCTTTTGTATAGAGATTTCAGCGAGAGTGTTCATGGGTTCAATCCCATTGTGTTATTAAGTTTATGAGTTCATATGAGTGACTTATGGAAAGTTCATCGGGTATAGCTACTCTTAAATTTAAGTTGTTGGTGCATATATTAATTTCTCTTGCATCGTGAGGAGAAAACATACTGTACGATAGGTGAGTCTTTCAAAAGTCGAGAAATTACGAACGACGGTCGTAAGTTATTATTGTATTGAAAATAACCTTTTAGGGGAGGGGGTTATCCACTGTATAATTTTTGCTCATTCCATTTGTTATTGTTGCCCTCCAGGTTCCTGAAGTAAGCCAAAATGGAGTCATTGCTACCCTAGAAGTAAAGTGATGTGCTTGTGCATGAGTTGCAAAGTGTATTATAATGTAATGATTGTAAATTAAGTTCTTGTGTGCTTATTTGCATATCATTTAGAGTCGCTCTATATGGCCGTATGAGCCACCATCTAAATTGCTAGGGTTGTACCCTTCGTTGTTCATTTGTTTCAACACTGAACTGCATTGATTGTGGTGCTCCGGATGGGTAGCCCGTTGAGCTGTGAACTTCGGCGGATGGTCGTTGAGTTAGTTTTACTGTTATTTTCAGTGCAGGGAATTAATTGTAAGGCTGTAAACCTGAACAAATGGTCAATTTTTAGGAAAAATTCTGTCCGTTTTGTCTCAGGATTTAAGAAAAAAATGATAACACTCCTGACTTTAGGGTTGGGGGCGTTACAAACAGTGTGTTGCGATCGGAATTCTAGAGGCAAAGTTGCTGAAAAACACTATATATACTAGAGGTGGGAAAAGTTGAGCCGATATGATTACCGACCCGAACCCGACACGAATTTAAGCGGGTTGGGTAGGAAGTTTGAACCCGTTTAGTTAAATGTGTTGATATGGTAAACCCGTTTAATTAATTGGGTTAAATTTAGGTTGAGAATCTCAACACAAAAAAATACCTATTTGACTCATTTAATTAAAAGGATTAAATAGGTCAATCCGTGTACCGTTTATTTACCGTTTATCATTTATCATTTACATTTTTTGTGGGAATCAGGCTTTAAAAAATTAGGCTTTGTGGTCTCTTTTATGAACTTGTTGGTTGTTGACTTATTGGTAATGTTATTAAGTATTTCAGATAATTTGAGCTTTATTTGATGTTATTTAAGACTTGCCTTGAACATGGTTTGTAACTTAAGTAGTTGGTTCTTATGTAAACTTTCTAGCCTGTAAAGTTATACTGTTGTTGGGTATTTTATTGGAATAGGCTCTGAATATGTTGGAGTTTGTCAGTTAGCTGCTATTTTGGTGTACTTTTGAAAGTAGTTATGCCTTAAGAGGTCAGAAAATATGCAATTTTGTGGTAAATTATCTTTGGGTTAAAATTTGTGTTGTAATTAAATAGGTTGGTGGATAAAATAGATAACTCGAACCTAACCCACTAGCTTTACCCGTTAAGTAAACGGGTTAGGTTTAGGTCAACCCGTTTAAATGTTAAGCGATTTGGGTTAAACTTTGTCAACCCATTTATTAAACAGGTTGGGTTCAGGCTCGGGGGTTTTCAACCCGTTTAAGTTCGACATGAATGCGAACACGACTCATTACCCAACTCTAATACACACACACACACACCCACCCTACGCACACATACATTCCTATATACATATATGTGTATGAATATGTATATGTATATGCATATGTACATGTATGTGTGTGTGGTTGTGTACACACACACAGATATACACGCGCGCGCGCGCGCAATGGCGGAGCCACTAAGGGGCAAGGGAGGTCAATTGACCCCCTAGCTTTTTGGGGAAAAAAAAATTAAATGTGAGATATTCTGGTGGAAACAAAAAATAGATATATATTAATTAATTCTTAAATACTTCACAAAAGCGTATACAGTAGATTGGTTGGCTGCTTGTTGCTCCATGTGGGAGGTCGTAGGTTTGACACCTTGTATTTCCTTCCTTCTAACCTCTTTTTTTTTAATCTTTTTAAAAGTCCGTCGAACGACGATATCATACTTTACTTTCAAAACATGAGATCTCGTTGATTACAACTTTCTTGAATCTATGCACTTCATTTTTAGAACTATTAAAGTTTATGTTATATGTATTATTAATCTCGCCCTCTTGCTTTGAATCCTGGTTCCACCCTTACACACATGTGTTCATGTGTTATTCAAAAACATAAAAATGTCTTTTTGGTCCAACCATTCCCTTGTGGGTTTTCGGCAATGCCACTTCGGCCCTGTTCTATTTTGCGCTTTTTAGGCCATATTCTATTTCGCGTTTTTTAGGATTTAGCTAAGAGTTTTCATCTCCCTGGAGCTTCTTACATCTCCTTACATCTCCTTACATACGCTTACATCTTCTTACATCTTCATACATCTCATAAATTTTCTATAACATTCATTTATTTTAGTTACAGAAATACATATATATATTTTTAATGATACTACCAATATACAAAATTTATAAATATCTTATGAACACAATAATTACATAAACATAAAAATATAATATAACAATATAAATTATATTTGAGTTTTGACATGAAATATAAATTATTATAGATGACCATACATTTATTTATATTTAAAATTATTTACTTAAAATAGGAATTTATTTGAAGAGTTGTCTTCAATTTTGTAAAAAAAATTTGTTTTTTTTTGTTATACTTTGCTTATTCAATCAAACTAATATTCATATAAAAATCACCTCAAGTGGACAAAATTGTATTCACCAAATTTATGGGTATTAATATATTTTATTGTTGTGTAATTAACTTAATTAATTATTTATTTTCAATAAGTATATTATTTTAATATTATTATTTTTCATCCAAAACGTTCATTATAAAACAAATTATATTATACAACTCTTCAACAATTCAACAACTCATTACATCTATCCTTATAGCTCATCACAGCTTCTTACATCTCCTTACAGCTTCTTACAGCTTCTTACAGCTCCTTACATCTCCTTACATCTCCTTACATCTCCTTACATCTATCTATCTATCTAAAACGCGAAATAGAACAAGCCCTTAAGATTTAGCTAAGAGTTTACATCTCCTTACAGCTTCTTACATTTCCTTACAACTCCTTACATCCTTAACATAATCCTTACATTTTCTTAGATCTCTTTACTTCTTCATACATCTTCTTACATCTCATAGATTTTCTGTAATATTAATTTATTTTAGTTACACAACCATGTATATTTTTTTAATGATACTACGAATAAATAAAATTTATAAATATCTTATGAACAAAACGTTTACATAAACATAAAAATATAATATAACGATGTAAATTATATTTGAGTTTCGACATGAAATATATATTCTTATAGATGACCATACATTTATTTATATTTAAAATTATTTACTTAAAATAGGAATTTATTTGAAGAGTTGTATTCAATTTTGACAATTTTTTTTTTGGTTATACTCTGCTTATTCGATCGAACTAATGTTCACATAAAAAATCACCTCAAGTGGACGATATTTTATTCACCAAATTTATGGGGATTAATATATTTTATTGTTGTGTAATTAACTTAAATAATTTTTTATTTTCAATAAGTATATTATTTTAATATTTTTTTCCATCCAAAACGTTCATGGTACAATAAATTATACTATACAACTCTTCAACAATTCAACAACTCCTTACATCTAACCTTACAGCTCCTTACAACTTCTTATATCTTCTTACAATTTCTTACATCTCCTTACAGTTCCCTACAACTCCTTACATCTTCTTATATCTATCTATTTATCTAAAACGCAAAATAAAATAGGCTCAAAATCCAACAATCGAGCTAGACTTGGCGGCAGTGCAAGAGAAATTAGTAGACCCAATGTCCAATTTTCAATTTGGAACTAACGGCGTCCAACGCCCCCAACTTGGGTTGATGGGGTCCAGTAGCCTTTCTTTAGAACTAATATCTAATCTTTATCTTACAAATGCTAGAATGGGTGGATGCCTAAAAATGCTTCCCTCCCTCAATCCAAGCTTTTCATTAATCCAAGCTTTACAACCGTTGATCAAAATCTTAGGCAATCTCAGCCACTGGATTTATCTTGATAACTGTCAATCTCTCCGTTTTTGCTGGGTGCATTAGGTCTCAAGTTCGATTCCCCCATCCCTCATTCTATTGTACTCTTTACTAGACATATTAGGTCTCAAGTTCTATTCACCCCTCCTTCATTATATTGTATTACCCTTTTTGGCTCATACGGACCAAAACGTTTTTGATTTCCATCATTATTATTAATATTTTGTATTTTTCAATACAAATATAAATTTGAGCATGTATTATTAGAGATAATAGAATAATAAATACGATTTTCATGATTATTTTCATTATTACTATTGTTGTTGTCGTCGTCATTGTCAATATCGGCAATGTTATCTTGCTCTTTGAATTTGATAACATAGTCAATATTAATTATGGCCATCCAATTATCAAAGAGAGATTAGGAGATTATAATGGATATAAATTTTTTTATTATTTCATTGTTATAGAATAAGTTCATATTTTAGGAGTTTTAACATAAGGAAACTGAATTATAATTACTGAACAAACTGTAAAACCTTATGTGACACCTTATTATTAACACATAATATAATGCACACATTTATGTAGAAATAATAAACATTTTTGATTTCCATGATTATTATTATTATTTTGTCTTTTTTTGATGCAAATATACATGGAGCATGTATTGCTAGAGATAATGGAAATATAAATATGATTTCCATAATTATTTCCATTATCACTATTGTTGTTGTTGTTGTCGTCATTATCATTATCGTCGTTGTTATCTTTCTCTTTGAATTTGATAACATAGTCAATATTAATTATGATCATATTTATGTAAGGATTGTGCTAAAAAATTACATATTGTAAGCATAATATAGCATACTGCAAGGGTTGAACGTGAAATATAAAAAAATTAAAAATAAAACACGATCATCATATTAGGCCCGTGAAGCTGAATTTCTTTCACATTTAATATAATCTATTTAACATAAGAAAATAAACGAAATATTTTTCTTTTTCTTTTAAAGCATACATATCTTATAATTATATTTAATTCATATAAATCTTAAAAGTATAATTAATGTTTTAACGTTTCAAACAAATTGACCAAAATCTAATCTATTTAACGCATAAGAAAAAATAAAATAATTTTTTTTTCTTTTAAACCATACAAATCCAATAATTAAATTCTCTTCATAAAACACCTAAAATTATAATTAATCTTTTACCGTTTAAAATAAAATGCCCCAAATCGTCCTAATACTTCAAAATAAGAAATATCTCAACTCACAAATCTAAACTCAACCCTTCTCTTGCAAAACAATATGAGGGCATTGGAAGTTTATATCAAAACCCATGAAACTATTACGTTGACCTAAAAACCAAATGTACAAACTGTGAATACATAATTATATTAGCACCCCCTCATGAACCACTTTAAATAGCCAAGAAAGTTATATAATAGCATAAATATAATGTTCAAATTATTTTCGTTGAAAGACAAATTTTATTTGTGTTACATACGAAACTAAAACTAAACTGACTTTGAAATAGTTTCTACCTAACTTCACTAGAGAATTAACGAATTCATAAATTTTTACTCACCAACAAGAAGATGATGTGGACCTTTTGTCGTTAACGTCATAAATTGACTTATCATCACCATATTTAGCATGCTTTGTAACAAATTTACTATCTATTGTCTCCATCATACTTATATAGACTTTTTTCACAATTATATAGTTTTCAAATATTAATCTCATTACTTATGCACGAAGTGTTTGCATACTTAACTTTTCATTGAGTTTTTCCATTATCTCCTCTAAATTATAATATTAATCATGTCTACCATAACTATTCGTTTATTATTTCGATAACATATTTACAAAATATTTATTTGAACATACTCCGTACAAAGTTTGAAAGAACATTATTCAATGTATCGCTTTCAAAAAGAAGAAGAACCTTTAACAATATTGAGTTTTTTTCTTGTCTATACATATTTAGAAGTATTTTAGACCTGCTGTAATTATTTCTTTTTGTGGTTGGAGGGTAGTTGACCAGCTTTTTCGGGTGTCCTTTAGTTTGTAGACCTTTAGGGTGTTCGTTGGCCTCGTAGACGTCGGCGTCTATGGCGGGCCATGTAGCTGTTGTAGCCTGTCCTCCGGGGAGTTTTGGGGTTAGGGTTGCGGAAGGTACGCCTAGCATCCTGGAACATTGGGACCCTCACGGGTAAGTCGATAGAATTAGTTAAGTCTCTGCATAAACGTAAGGTTAGTATAGCGTGTGTCCAGGAGACGAAGTGGGTTAGGGCGAAAGCTAGAAAGATTGATGGGTACAAGCTTTGGTACTCGGGGTCAGCCAAGGCGAAGAATGGAGTTGGCATCCTAGTCGTGAAGGATTTGGCGGACCAGGTGGTCGAAGTGAGGCGTAAGAGCGACCGGATTATGGCCATTAAGGTTTTAGTGGGTTTAGTTTTCGTGAACGTGGTGAGCGCGTATGCGCCCCAGGTAGGCCTGCCGGAAGAAACTAAGAAGCTCTTCTGGGAGGACCTAGATGAGGTCGCCCAGGAGGTACCTCAGAGCGAGAAACTGTTCATAGGAGGAGACTTTAACGGCCATATCAGCGCAGAGGCAGCAGGATACGATAGGGTCCACTGGGGCCTCAGTTTCGGAGAGAGAAATGCGGGAGGGGTCACTGTGTTGGACTTTGCGGTGGTCTTTGATTTGGTGGTGGCCAACTCGTTCTTCAAGAAGAAGGAGGACCACCTGGTGACCTTTAAGAGCAATTATTGCAAGACCCAGATTGACTACTTCCTAACGAGAAAGGAAACTCGGAGATCGTGTAAGGACTGCAAAGCGATTTCCAGCGAGTTGCTGGGAACTCAACACAGGTTGCTGGTTTTAGATGCAGAGTTCAAGTATCCTAAGAGGTCAAAGAGGAGAACAGAAGAATCCAGAATTAAGTGGTGAACCCTCACAAAGGAGAAGACATGGTTAATAACAGAGAGATTAGCCGAGGAGAGAGTTTGGAGGAGGGCAGAAGACGCCGACTTGATGTGGGATGCTGTGGCGGATTGCATCCGAAGGTCGGCTAAGGAAACCTTAGGTCTTTCCAGGGGAGGCGGCAACAGGATGGAGGGTGCCTGGTGGTAGAACGAAGAGGTAAAGGAGAAAATCAAGGAAAAAAAAGAGGCTTACGCGGAGCTCATGAGCAGCAGTTCGGAAGACGAGAGGGCTCATAAGAAGATTGGATACAAGGCGGCCAAGAAGGTAGCCAGAAGGGCGGTAGCAGTAGCAAAGAGTCAGGCGTTTGATAGACTGTACCATAAATTGGGGATGAAAGAATGGGAGAAGGAGGTTCTTAAACTGGCTAGGGCGAGGGAAAGGAAGACTAGGGATTTGGGTGTGGTAAAGTGTATCAAGGACGAAGAGGGTAAGGTGTTGACTGAGGATGCTGAAATTAAGGAGAGATGGCAGAGGTTCTTTGCTAAAATCCTCAATGGGGAAGGGGGGAGACGACTGTAGTAGGGGCGGAGAGTGTAGTGATCAGCGTGCGGGCGCCATGATAACAAAGGAGGAGATTAGGGAGGCCTTGAAGAAGATGACGAAGGGAACCAGATACCAGTGGAAGTTTGGAAGTATATGGGGGAAGTGGGACTAGAGTGGCTCACGGAACTTTTCAATGTTATTTTCAGGACCGCCAAGATGCTCAGAGAGTGGAAGGCCAACACAGTCATCCCACTGTACAAAAACAGAGGGGATATCCAAGATTGTAATAACTTTAGGGGCATCAAGCTGCTCAGTCACACTATGAAGCTGTGGGATAGAGTGATTGAGAGAAGGCTACGAGAGGAAGTAGAGATTTCAGAAAACCAATTTGGTTTCATACCAGGCAGGGCAACCAGTGAGGCAATCTACCTCCTCAGATGGCTCATGAGCTTGTTCAGAGATAGAAAGGTAGATCTCCATATGGTGTTCATTGACCTGAAGAAAGCGTATGATAGAATTCCAAGGGAGGTATTGTGGAGGTGTTTGGAAGAGAAAAAGGTGTCGCCCGCATACATTCCGGTTATCAAGGATATGTACGAGAGATGGCGGACGAGGGTTAGGACTCCGGGAGGGGTCTCCAATGACTTTGCTGTTAGTTTGGGCATGCATCAAGACTCCGCTTTAAGCCCGTTTCTTTTCACTTTAGTTTTGGACGAACTCACTAGGGGTATCCGGGACGAGGTGCCTTGGTGCATGCTATTTGCAGATGATATCGTCCTTATCGATGTGACCAGACAGAGGGTGAATGACAGGCTGGAGAGTTGGAGGCATACACTTGAGGTTAGGGGCTTTCGTTTGAGTAGATCGAAAACGGAATACCTTCACTGTTGTTTCAGCGGAAGGATAGAAGAGGGGGGAGAAATCGTACTGGATGGGAGGGCAATACCGAAGGTCGCCAAATTCAAGTATCTGGGCTCGATCATCCAGCAAAATGGGGACATTGACGAGGATATTAGCCAACGGATTAGAGTGGACTGACAAAAGTGGAAGTCAGCGTCAGGGGTGCTGTGTGACAAGAGAGTGCCCTTGAGTTTGAAAGGCAAAGTCTATTTGATGGTAGTTAGACCGGCGGTTCTCTATGGATCGGAGTGTTGGCCTCTAAAAAAGGCGCAGGTCCAAATGTTGATGGTAGCTGAAATGAGGATGGTCAGGTGGATGTGTGGTTTTACGAGATTGGACAGGATTACGAATGGGGTAATTAGGGGTTTAGCTGGAGTGACCCCCATAGAGGAGAAGATGAGGGAATCGAGGCTCAGATGGTTCAGCCACATGAAGAGGAGAAGTGTGGCCGCCCCGGTGCGAAGGTGCGAGAGTATCAACCCACCCAATGGTAAGAGAGGGAGGGGTAGGTCGAAGAAGAGTCTAGAAGAGGTGGTTAGAGAGGACCTGAGAGTTGTCGGTCTCACGGAGGAAATGACTAAGGATAGGAGGTTGTAGCGGGACAGGATTAAGGTCCCTGATTGTAGGGGATCGGCTCCGTAGGTGGCAGTAGCCTAGGCGGTGTGCGGTGGGGTGGGGTGGGGTGGGTAGGGTTTTCGTTTGCTTGTCTGCAGGTCGTGTTTTTCCGGGTTGTCACGGCACCAAGCGCCCCCGATTTGTTGAGGTATGTCTCCGCTCCCTCTTTATTCACTTATCCGGAACCTTTTCTCCTCCCCTTTCTCTTATTTCGGTAAATGGTTTTGCAATCGTTTTCTCTCCAAACTTTTTTCTCAAAACTGTTTTGTGGGTCTTATGGAATCAACCTCTCTATGGATAGGAATACCGGTAGAGGTAAGGTTGCCTACAACTGGATCTCCCCAGACCCCACGAAAGCGGGACCCACTTTGGGAGTTTGTTGTTGTTGTTTGTTGTTGTATACATATTTAGAAGTAAATTAAAATTTTAGTATATAAGTATGTATCTAGGATAATATTGATGGAAAAATACATTTATCATAGGCTCTATTCTATTTCGCATTTTTTAGAATTTAGCTAAGAGTTTATATCTCCTTATAGTTTTTTACATTTGCTTACATCTCCTTACGTCACATATAGATTTTCTATAACATTTAACAACTCCTTATATATATCCTTACAGCTTCTTACAACTTCTTACAGCTCCTTACATCTCTTTACATCTCCTTACATTTCTTTACAACTTCTTACAGCTCGTTACATCTCCTTATATCTATATATCTATCTAAAACGCGAAATAGAATATGCCCATCATAGGCTGTTATTGTTTTGGATAGTGTTGCATTGGAAACTTAAATTGATTAAGGCCCTGTTCTATTTCGCGTTTTTTAGGATTTAGCTAAGAGCTTACATCTCCTTACAGCTTCTTACATCTCCTTACATCTTCTTGCATCTCCTTACATCTCCTTACATCTTCTTACATCTCCTTACATCTCCTTACATCTCCTTATATCTCCTTACATCTCCTTACATCTTCATTTTATTTATTTTGTATTTTGTATTTTTTTTAAATTGTTAATTTTAAATTTTAAATTTTAAATTTTTTTGGTCTTTATTTTTTAGTTTTTATTTTTTATTTTTTTTTTTATTTATTTTTTTTAATTTTTAATTTTTAATTTTTCATCTTTTATTTTTAATTTTTTAATTTTTTAATTTTTTAATTTTTTTTAGTTTTTTTAATTTTGGAATTTTTATTTTGTAATTTTGTAATTTTGTAATTTTTTATTTTTAATTTTTAATTTCTTTTGTTTATTTTTTTATTTTTCATTTTTCATTTTCATTTTTTCATTTTTTATTTTTTTTTAGTTTTTTATATTTTATTTTTAAATTTTAAATTTTTTAATTTTTTAATTTTTATTTTTAATTTTTATGTTTATTTTAAATTTTTAATTTTAAATTTGAAAATTTTCAAAATTTTAAGTTTTATTTTTTTTTATTAAAAAATTGAAAATTAAAAAATTAAAATTAAAATTAAAATTAAAATTTAATATTAAAAATTAAAAAATTTAAAAATTAAAAATTATGAATTAAAAATTAAAAAATAAAAAATAAAAATAAAAATTACAAATTACAAAATTAAAAAATAAAAAAAAATAAAAATTTTAAAAAATAAAAAATAATAATTAAAAAATAAAAAAATAAAAAAAAGAAATAAAGAAGTAAAAAATAAAATAATAAAATAATAAAATAACAAAAATTACAATATTACAAAAAATACAAGAAATAAAAAAAGTAAAAAATAAAAATAAAAAATGAAAAAAAAATAATAAAAAAATAAAAAAACAAAATACAGCTTCTTAAGTATATTATTTTAATATTATTATTTTTCATCTAAAACAAATTATACTATACAACTATTTTACAATTTAACAACTCCTTATATCTATCCTTACAGCTCCTTACAGCTTCTTACATCTTCTTACAGCTCCTTACATCTTCTTACAGCTCCTTACATCTCCTTACAGCTTCTTACATCTCCTTACAGCTCCTTACATCTCCTTGCAGCTCCTTACATCTCCTTACAGCTTCTTACATCTTCTTGTATCTATCTATCTATCTAAAACGCGAAATAGAACAGGCCCTAAATTTGTTCATTTGTAAGTGCTCATGTTGCTTAGAGGACGTATTACCAGTAATTTAAATCTTAATTAACACACATCATATTTTTTCTGAAATTTGTAATCACTATATTTGGTAAAAAAAAATTAATTAAATATGTGTATATTTATGATTGATTTTATGTATTTTTTTCATAATAATGTATGCTCTTAAGTTCTAAAACAAGAGAGAGACTTTATTTTGAAGCTTAGATGGGGAAAAAATTTAGACAGCCATTATAAACGATGTCAATAATGGTGTTTACTATTTGTAAGATAAAGAGTAACTTTTTAACTAAATAAATAAATTTCACCTATAATTATAAGGATATGAGAATTTAGGATATTAGCAAAAAGAAAATTTTTACAAACTTTATGTAATAGGAAAGTATCACACTCGATCTCATTTGTAAGTTCAAATGGAGCTCACATGATGCACACAGTTTATTTTGAAAAATATTTTTTTTAATTTTCAAAACAAACGTCTCTTTATATTTGCAACATAAATCTTAAATGTTTACAATTTGAAAAATAGACGTGTGCTACAATATATTAATCACATAACATATAAGATTACTTAGTTTGACCAGACCAAATAAAAAGTAAGATGTAAGATGCTACTTTAGTAATATTTTAATCTAATGATTTTTATTATTTCTTCTTGCTTGTATAAGAACCTTTTTTAAGCCTTCTATGAGTAAAATTCATTGTTTTTTGAAATTATTTATCAAATTGAAGTCTATATTCTTTTCGTCCCTTAATTTGAATTTTGTATGAAAAAGAATTTAGCTAAATGTAACTACACATGTCACAATATTACTAGATAATATAATTGAAATATGTATCCTTTAATAATAGAAAACGTTCACAATGAATAATATAGTGTACACATAGATCAAGACTGAATTTGATATATTACTCAAGAATAATATGCGTGAAAAATTAGTTATATTAGCAAAATGCAAGATCTTAATTAGGGTTTCGATCAAATAAATAAACAAATAAATTAGGGTTAAATAGCAAATTAGCAATCAAATCAATGGAGGAATTATTACTAGCGATTAGCATGAGTTTGAGATTCGTTACGTTGCCTCTCCCCCTTCTCCTTTACCATTTGCCATGTTTAGGTTGGACCACCCTCTTATCTACAAAACTACGGGTTCAGGGGCACTTTTGTCATTGCGTAATCCCCTCCGTGGCACTCTCGTTATTTGTTGAAACCACAGGGGCTTTTACTCATCCTTCATTATATAAATACCCCACCCCTCTCTTGTGCTCACATTCTTTGTCCCCGCCTCTCTCCTCTCCTTGGGTCTCTCTCTTTCTCTCTCTCTCTCTAGCCCCAGCCTTTCTCTCTGTGGCCCCAGCTTTCCGTCACCGGAAACCGCCGTTATCGCCACCGTGAGCGGAGGAGCCGCCGCCGTACGTCCGGCTAGATCCGCCGTCGCGTCAGATTCCGGCCACCGTCCACCACCACTCGGATCCGGCCCCCGGCCCCCGCCATCTGAAATCTCATTTTAAACCTCCCCCTTTTTTAGTTGATTTATTTGCTTTTATTAACTTTTTTTTTCAATTCTTGCTTGAAAACTGCCCTTTTGTTTTTTTTTTAATTTTCGTAATTTACGTTTTAACTTGGGGTTGTCACTTTCAAAAACAAAAAAGGAAAAAGAAAACCTGGGTGTCATATAAAACGCCACTTGCCTGTTTTACCTATTCTTCAAAAAAAAAGAAAAATTATATTTATATTTGTATTTATTATATATTAATAAATGTTTTCACTTTTAACTTAAATTTGGACACTTTTGTGGTTTCTCGTTTATACCCCCGAGAAAAGGAGATAATCTCTACCCACTTAAGATCTGAGGGTGCTGACGTGGAGGTAGAGCGGACGGCCAGGATGAACCACGCAAGTCGCAACGTGCTAACCGCCACACGAAAGCGCAAAGATAGAGACGACTGTCACGACTCGTCGTTTTTCAACCAACATAGCACCAGGGGCACTTTCGGAAAACCATACAAGCTCCAGCAGCAGCAACAACAACCGCCATTGAATACGACGTCGTCGTCCTCATCTTCTGCTCAATCGGTTCCGGTCCAGTCGAACCGGCTCTTGGCGGGTTACATGGCCTACGAGTTCCTCACCCGGGGAACCTTATTCGGGCAGAAGTTCGACCCTGCCCGGGCAGAAGCAGTCCCGCTTGCGGCGAAGAAACCGGGTTCGGAGCGGCTGCCTGAACCGGCGAAACCGAACCGGAGCTATGCTGAGGTGGCACAGTTGCTGAAGACGGATGGAGCCCACATACCTGGGATTGTAAACCCTACACAGCTTGCTAAATGGATCCAGATGTGACGCCCGAACCCGAGTTCGGATGTACGGCACGTGGCGAATCCCGATTGGGAACTGACCACTCCGAATGACACGTCAGCCTGAGAGAGAAGTTATTAAACAATTCATCCTCCAGGTGGTCGATCGTGGTGAGTAAAAAAAGCTGCTACTGCTGCTTCTTCTCCTCCTACTCCTCCATTATCACACTGCTCCCCGGCAGACACTCCTCTCCGTCGCCGGCGCCGACGAATACCCATCTCTCCGTCGCCGGAAAATGACGTCGAATTTGGCACTTCCTTCCTTTACATCATTTGTAGTTAGAGGGAAGAGAAACAAGTGAGGCGATGTGAAGCAGTGAATTATGTAATTTTGATTATGTTGTCACGCTGTCCCCCCCCCCCCCCAACAACTTGCAATTACGATTATCAAATGAAATGGAAATCAGTGTTGCATTTCCAGTTAGTCAATTTTGTTGCTAAATTTTGCATTGCAAATGTGGTTGTTCTCCTTTCTGCATATGACTTCAGTTCTTGGTGTTAATTGGCACAGATGGTTGATGAATTTGCATGTGTGATTGATGACCTAAATCTTAGCAAGACTGATGTGAAGGAGTAAACAATAACATATATATGCATGCTACATGCATGTCATAAGTAGATGGGATTTCGCCCAATCAAAATGATGCATGCCACATGAATATTTGATAATACAATGTACTACACCTAGATCATGTTGTTGAATTTCAGCTTCTTTTTTTTTTTTGTTGAACTAATTAACTTATTTTTTTTAAGTTGAATTCAAACTGATTTATTAATTTTTACTTAAATAAATTTATCTAAGCTTATTAAATTTATTCTAAACAATGCTAATGAGAAAGAAGAAGATTTAAATTAATTTACAACATCAAAGATATGAATTTACAGTATCTAATTACATCAAATTTAGTTATGTTAAAAAGGAAGAAAGGTACCATATATTGGCATGATCATTATATAAAGTCAAGAGGGATCCCTAATTGTAGTTGTCAAGATTTGTTAAAATTTCAATCGTAATGTTGTTTTTGTACCTCTTGTTGGAATGGCGTGTAGGTGTTTGCGTTGATTAGGTTGATATACTCGACTTTTTCGTGTTGGGAATGGAGAAGCTAGTACAATTTAGAAGTCAAAGGTAGGGAATTAAGAGTTAGAGAACTTAATTAGAAGCCATCTTCGTAGTTACTTTTATTGCTGGCCACAAGTAACGAATTTATTCAAAGGATTAAATGGAGGGTATATGCAATGAGTCGTGAATAATATTGTTTGGTTCAGTTATAACAATTCAATTTGTCCAAGTTGATGTTGATAATACTATAGGTTACTATGGTTGATTATTGTGATGCTTACGGGATGTTCTTTATAGGAAATACCTTTTTAAGTGATTACGACTCCGGATGAATGCATTGAGTTTTTAGACCGTGCAGACATAAGGTTTCATCTCCCCTAGCTTTTCTATGCATTCTTTCATAAGATTTGCGATGAATCCCATGGATAGAAATTAGTAGGATTGTCTGTCCGACAGCTTTTAATGCGAGTGTTCATAAAATATATATTTCTGATTTTAAAAAATAGAAAAAGTAAATGCATAGTAAAAAAAATGACCGAACAGTTTTGTCGCATTTGTAGGATGTTAATATAATTTGACTTCTTAAGATCGAAATCTTAGATTGTCCATTCATTAATAAGATGTCTGAATATTTAAATGGGCGATTGCAGTAATTATATCTGTGGTATCTAATGGAAATAAATAATTGATAAACTTAAATATAGAAAATCAACCTTTTGCGATAGTCGGATCTTGTGTGATTGCAGTAATAAAATTACACAAAGCAAGTGAGCAAATACAGAAATATAAGTCAACACATTTTCTTTGCTTAATTTCATGTTGGCTAAAGTACGAGTCTAATAAAATTTCGGTGGAAAAAAATATAATAAAATTTGACCTTACTTAGACATTTATTTAGGTTGAAAATAGGTTACATATGTGAGAGAAATACCTGGTCAAACGCACTTGTTCCTCGTGTGTTATTCAAAAGTAAACATACACTAAGGGGATTGGAGACTATATTTACAGGGTATATAGCAATTCACTTGCATTCACATTGTCCTGTGAACCTGGTTGTGGAAGTAGTGCAGTACTCACTCTGTATGTTCATGAAATATTAAAGAATCATGTCACATCTAACTTTTCTGGGTTTCCTACATGTATCTCGTTTTGATTCTTACCTCTTAAGTCCAAAATGAAATTGAGAGTAAAGGATTAAAAGGGTTAATTTAGTGAATATATGTTGCCTTGTATATATGCATGGAAGAGATGAGTTGAAATACTATTAGAAACAAACATTATTTAATTTTTACTTTTACGAATGGATTCTCGATGTCTTATTATTAGTCTTGCTTAAGTAATATCTGATAATGTAACTATTTTTTTAATCATAACAAATGTAAAAATTAATATAGACATAAATAGCATTCGACATGAAACCTTTGGCTAAGAACTGGAGACTTTTAGGTACCCTGAGATTTGATGCAATCATTTTTATGACCCTGATATTTTTGAATTTATTTTTAAGTGCCTCACTTATGAATTCCGTACAATTCGTTCATGAAATCAATGTTATAAATACCGTACCGCACCGCCTGGTATCGGCCGAAGCATACTGTTCCAGTCAAGAAACAGTACAAGCTTTTATCCGATATTGTACCGGTCAAATGTCGATCAATACCACTCTGTAACGTTAAATACAAAGCGGTACCGATATTTTCGGTCAAATACCGCCCGGTATACTTAAATTTCAAATTTTCGGTGCTTTCATTTTTAAAACTTTTTTGAAATTCAAAACAGTACGAGCACGGTACAACGGTACATAACTCCGGTATGTCTCGTTTCAATGACAAAACAGTACGATGATCGGTACGACATTTATAACTTTGCATGAAATTACAAAAATATCATTACTATTGCCCTTTTTAGTTTTTTTTTTTAAAAACTTGAACCCCTCTTTTTAAGTACTTACAATACCACTGATAGACTATCCAATAGCAGAAAGATAGTTTTGGGGGTTTTTGCCTAAAAAAAAAGAGACAATAGTAAGAATATTTTTATAATTTCAGGACTGAATTATAAGGAATTCAATAGCGAAGGTACTTAAAAATAATCTCAAAAATATCAAAATTATAAAAATTAATGCATCAAATTTTGGGGTACCTAAAAATCAACAGTTCACAAGACTAACATACATCATGTAAGGTTGCTATCAGTATTGGGAGAGGAAAAATTAAGAAAGGAAAAGAAGAGGAAGCATCCCAAGTTAAGATTTTAGGTTAGGCTAACGTCAAATATACTCCACACAAAAAAGAAGAAGAAGGTGTTATTCGCCCATGTAACGTGGTTCAATGTTTTCATATATCACACCACTTTTTGGTAGTTTTGGGACTCTAATGTATGTAGCTTAGGAAACCTTCGGATTTCATATAGTTTGTGTATCTACTTTTCCCTTTAAAATATTCGACCGTAAGGATAACTTTTTATAAATATAACCCTCATGTTATAAAAAGTACGTTATTATGATTATAATACAACTCTTCATTAGATAAAAAGTAAATTAATTAGCTTTATAATTTTTAAATTATATCATATT
>JACYFF010031958.1:4893592-4922052 GCA_017589665.1 Selenicereus undatus | reverse complement strand
ATATATATATATATATATATATATATATATGAACTCTAAAGGATATAATAATTATGGTGCAGTTTTTTAAGGTAATGGTACCAATTTCGAAATTCTAATCATAGAGAAGGTAAAAGTGATAGACAGAGACCTTTTTTTTGTTTTGTTTTTGAGAAAATAGGAAGAGACAATTGATTCATGTTAACAGACAAAGCAAAAATCCTCCTCTAATTAAAAGACAAGGGTCTGTATCGAAGACTGGGTCAGGTCACCAACGGATTGCAACTTATCATCGCACCTAAACTCTTAATTAGCTGGCATTGCTCCTTTTTATATGGAAATTTTAAGGGAGAGATAAAAGCAAAATATAAACTTGAAACAAAATTAGAGTCCAGTTCGGTTCGGATCGGGTCGGGTTGGATGGTCCTACTCCAAAATTATTGAACTGGGCTGGCCCACAACAATTGAGTTGGATTGGGCCTTTGGGGCTTTTTTAATTGTGGGCTAGGCCAATTATAATTTTCTAAATGAGTTCATTTAGGCTATGCTAAGCAAAATTAGCTGTTGAGGTAGCGGATAATTGTTTAGGTAGCTAATAATATTTATAGTTTAGCTGTTAATAGATAATTGTTTAGATGAGCGGTTAAAATAAATGTGTTCGATAAGTTTAGTTGTTGGGTTAGCTGATTAATGTAAATTGACAATATCCAAATAATATTTTTGGCCAAAAAATATACAACGCTAATTTTGAATGCTAAAAGTTAATATTGTTAGCTTTTCAGAAACGTTACTTAAAACACTAAACGCCACTTAAAATGCTAGTCAAAACAATAGATTATCGAATACTAAAAATTGACTAATTAACACATTAATTCGATCAAAATACCGAACAGTACTCGAAATAATGTTGCTAAATGCAACCTTAGAGTAATTATATTTTCCGTAGTTTTGATTTTTGAACGTGACTAGATAATGGAAGGAAAAACTAGCTAAGTTGAACCATATCTTTCGTAAGTCATGACGACTCAACTTCAAATATAAGTTTGATTGGTCTATACTGAACTTGACCGGTTTGATCAGTTCGTCAATTAAGTCACGTCGCCCTATTTACCATCTTTACTGAAGGATCCTATGCTAATCATTTGAATTTTCTCATTTTCTGTAAGCCAAGAGGAAAGAATCATTGTTACCAATTAGGAAGGTAGTGGCTTTTATGATATCAAATTTAGGTCTTATTCGGTAAAATTAACTATTTAAGTAATAAATGTTGGTTTAGGTAGTGGTTAAATATTTAGGTGATTGACAGCGTTTCCAATTTAGTTAGTCTACGTAGATGAGCTGTTGAAATAAATGTGTTCGGTAAATAGAACTATTGGGTTGACTGATTAATATAAATTGACATAAAAGGATATAGATAATTTTCAAATATAAAATTTTCAAATGATTTTTTTTGACCAAAAAAATATGAAACGCTACTTCTGAATGCCAAAAACTAATACTGTTAGACTTTCAAAAACGCTACTTAAAATGTTAAACGCTACTTGAAATGCTAGTCAAAATACTAGATTATTGAATATTAAAAATTGACTGATTAGTGCATTAACTTGATCAAAATACCAAACGCTACTCAAAATGCTCTTGTCGATCGAATATGACGTTAACCACATGAATCCGTATTTCTATTTATGCATAGCAAAAAACAAAATAATAAAGATTACAATATTACATAGACATAACTTTAATATGGACCTCTCGATCCAAAGTCTAAATTTGTTAAAATTTTAGTCCCATTCTTTGACAATACTGGGGCCAATGACGTCACACGGCCACCACCTTGTTAATTTCTTGTTGATGTACATGTTAGAGCTGAAAGTCTGAAATTGATTAAAAGCACAAAAAAAAAAAAAACAAAAAAGGAGGAAGAAGAATTCCAACTTAAATTGACTATTTTTTGGGCCCCACTTAATTTTAATTAGTTAGTTGTTACCTGTTTTAGTGAATAATTTAATGATCTAATAAAAAGCCGTGGGACCCGCTGTAAATACTCAACAGCATGATGTTAATTGAGGGTTGGGATACGTCCGATGGTACGGAACCTAGGATGGGTTTTCCATGTAACGTAGATGGCACACAAAGAAAATCAAGTATTCGATGAAACAAAAATGCAGGAGGGAATGTCCTCATATTGATATTTGTTGGTTTCAACTGTTCAAACTTGCTTTTTTTTCAAGGTCTTGTTCAAACTTGATGAACCGGAAATTAGTTATAGAAAAATATCCAGGCTTCGTGCATGTGTAGGTATTATTTGATGCTGTTAAACGAAGGATCTATCAATACATATTGGTTCTAGTTGTTTGACACTTGTTCCTTTTAAGTAAGATATTGGGTTCGAGTCTTGTGAATGTAGAAAATCTGTGATAGGAGAGTTCTACCCCTTATTAAGATAATAGTAGCTCGACTCTAATAAAATAGAGGATTTAAGATCCAAAAAATAAAGGATCTAACTAAGATCTATCTATCTATACTATTATAATCAATAGCAATATTTATAAAACCCTAGAATGGTGCAACGTGAGTGATTTGTGAAATTTGATGTATTCTTAACCATAAAAATTATTCATGCATTAAATTTAAGCCATTGATTTTAAAGTTAAGATATATTTTTATTTTATTTAAAAAATCCCCCATGATTACGGATGTACATGATAAAAGATAGATGATAATCCAATTGTCCAGAGAAAAAATTAGGCAATTATATTTATTTATTAAATCTAAACCATAAATTTTAGTTTAAAAAAAAAACTTATCTAAGGAAAATACCTATTTATAATTTTTATTTCTTAAAAAATCACACCTATATAATTTCGATTATATTTTATAAAGGATACATGATAATTTTATTATCTAAAAAAAATTCAAACAGTTAACAAAAGACATAATCTTTGGAAAAACCCAAAATGCTAGCTACAGCGGGCGTGATTTGCAGGATTTGATGTGATTTGATGTAATTTTGTATTTAATCTACACTATATGAACAAAAGTGATAACCTTTGGAAAAACCCAAAATGCTAGGTCTTGGTGTAGTGCTTAAAGAGAGTGCTTCCAGAGCTCATATCGCCTACTCAAGCAAGCCTTGTACCGGGTCGTCAAATAGGCTATAATATTATCATCATGCAAGAAGCATTACATTCCATGCGGTGCAAGACGGGAAGGAAAGATGGATGGCCTTGAAACTCGACTTGGAGAAGGCATATGATAGGTTACGCTGGGATTTTATCCGGGAGACATTGATGGATATGAGGTTGCCTCAGAGGATGGTGGATGTCATGATGCCGTGCATTTCGACCTATAGCATGAGTATTCTATGGAATGGTGAGTCAACGGAAAAATTTCGACCTTCAAGGGGGATCTGACAAGGAGACCCGCTTTCGCCTTATATATTTGTAGCATGCTTGGAGCGGCTCTCACAGCTCATTGAAGATGCCGTGCGGAGAGAGAGTTAGAGGATCATTCAGGCAAGCCAAGCGGGGATGAAGTTAGCCAGCCTATTTTTTGCTGATAACATAGTCTTGTTTGCAGAAGCAACAAGTGAGCAATCCGCTTTGATAAAGTCATATCTCGACTTATTTTGTCTCACCTCTGGATAGAAAATCAGCACAACAAAGTTGTAATAACCCGACCCTAACCCATATTTATTTATTTAAATCATCTTTATTTATTTCATTAATCATATTTATTCATTTACTTTATCATGTTTATTGACCTAATCACTCGTGGTTATTTGTTTAACCAAAATATATTTATTAAATTCAATTACACTCAATTTATTTATTTAACGAATTCTATTATGTTATTTAAATTTTTCACCTTCATTTATCGTATTTAATCATCCCGGTTGGGAGATATTTCATTTTGGGTACCACTTTGCAACTCAAGTTTCATTGATTGTTAATTCGAGTTTCGTTGATTGATTAAATATCGGGTGAGTCGATATTAGGCATCGGTGAGTATAAGTTAGTGATTAATTATTTTCTTACATTCGGTAAACTTTAATCTTTAGCAATACAAAATTTTATCTTTGCTCAACACTTCAAATAATTTTTTTTTTGAGCCAGAACTTAGCTTGTTGGGCCCAAAACAAAAGCCCAAAACTTTGCTAACTTTGTTATTTCACTAATTGCTCATTTTAGCACCTAATTTTAATTAGCAAAAAACTACTTTTTGGGTGGATAATTTTCGGCCACATGTAGCTATTAATTGACAATTTATAACCACAAAAATTCAAAAACCCAACTCTCCATTTTCTCTCTCCTCTCAACGGTTCCATGGGCAGAAAACAGGGGCAGCTGCTGCCAGTTTTGGTGGTATCCGGCCACTTTTCCGGCCACCTCCCGGCTGCCACAACTTTCCCTTGTTGCCAGCTATCTTGTCCAATCATCTAAATCACTCAAAATAGCCCTCTCCTTCCTCTAATTCAAGCCTAAAGTGAGGTATATCCCCAAACCCTAACTTGTTTTATCTTGAATTTGATGGTTGTTTTATTTTTGGGCTGTGTTTGGATGATCAAATTGATAGTTATTGTGCAATTTTTATTGAGTTTGGAGATGTTTGGAGTTATGGGTATTTGATCAAGAGCATGATTTCATGATTTTGTATTTGTTGAATTGCCACTGTCGAAAATTCTGGGAATTATGGGATTGTCCAAAACTTCTGAAATTTTTACTGTATATTCTCTATATTATTTGGGATTTTCTGGAAAAAGTTCATGAATTTTGGAGGTGTAATCAATGAGTTATGGAATTTTGAAGAAAACTGCCATGTTTTGGATGCGAATTATGTAATTATGTATTAATGAAGTTTTTTAGAGTTTGGATATGTATACGAGGCCTTAAATGATTTTTTTATATCTGATTGTGGTGATTTGAAATGATTTCAAGTGAGTTTTATGTGAAAAAAATAAGAGAAAGTTAAATCAGTGAAGAGCTGAAATTTCAGAAAATTAGGGCTGACTTTGAGATTAAATTGGTAATGAATGGTCTAGACAAAAATTATGATTTTTGGTGGATATATATTTCAGTGTGTCAACTTCAAAATGCCTCTTGAATCGCCTCGATCCGAGGTCTGTGGAAAAGGTTATGGTCGTTTTACCAAAGCTATGCAGGATGGACTAAAAAACTAATACACTTGTGTTTTAGCCCCATTTTGGGAATCCTATTGTGGGAATCATACTTTGTGTCCTCAATGAAAGTTTTAAAAGACTTTGTAATATTTACATATTGAGGTTTTAGGTCTCCATTTGAGGTCTAGGATGAAAGTTATGAATTGTTGAAGTGAACTGACCTACTTTGGTGCAAATTGGGTTGTTATTGCAATTTCTGTGCAGTGTATACTTGGAGGAAAATTCTAAAAATTGTACTGTACATTGTTCATATTATTTTTGAATTTCATATAATATTTCATGAATATTGGTTGAGTAATTGAAATTTGGTGATTTTTGAAAGCATTTTGAACAAATGTGTAAAGAGCATGCACTCATTTCGATCAGACACTCATTTCGATCATTTTGGTGATTTACTGAGATTGATCATGCACTCATTTTGTGTATTTTGGGCCAAGCACGATCATTTAAGGGAGAAATGAATATTCATGAACTTTCATGGAGTTTTTAACTTGATTAATGAGAAAGAAGAAGACAAGTATGCAATTTGGGAGCTTGTTTATGAGTTTTGAATCATTTATGAATTTTACAAAGAAAATACCACATTTAGTGAGCTTAATAGCTTCTATTGAGTTTAATGATTCATTTGGGATGAAATTCTGTATCTAATGGATTTATGAATAAAATAGAAAAAGTGGGAAGAGCTGTGACTTAGAAATCATATTTATCAGACCAAGTTATTGCAGTTTATGCTATTTTGAATCAAGATATATCTCTCTTGGCTTCAAACCTTTATTACTTACTCACTTCAGAATATATCAATTGTATTTATTAAGCCAATCTAGTGTACTCGCTGTTATCTTGAACCAAGTTATACATCAGCAAGCCTTAAACCCGTATCAGTAACCTACGTCAGAAAAGACCACAACCACTCTCTCAATTATCACCATCAAGGCCTTTTCCTTTGTAATCTCATTTATCTCATTGTGGACTATTTTACTTCTATTTACTTTATATCAAATTTAATTACTTTCATCAATTCAGTTTTGAAGTTATATTGAAATATCCAAGTTATGTATACCATACAAATTACTCAATTTTTGCTACACCTACTTTTACTTACTCAATTGTGTGAGTAAAGATTATTTACTGACTACACATACTTACAATGACATTTATGAAACAGAATTGAGGCATAATTATCGTTCCCCGTTATGCATAGGTGTTATCAAGTCAGATGACATTTTTAAAGACTCAAGGTACATCCATTGCCTGTATCATCAGAAAGCAGAACATGTTTATCAAATTACAATTCTTAATGAGTTTATTAATGAATCAGTTTATACAGTGATTTGTCATTTAACTAGTGACCCCATCAATTATCATCTATAGGGTGTTAGCCCATCATTTACCCGCGCGGCTTCAAGCCAACTCTTGATCGTATTGGCAGGTGTACACCTATGTATAGATCATATCATTGCAAGGGGTTCACATCCAGATAATAATGAGCAATTCAGTTTCATATTGCTTGCATTTTCATTGTTATTTCCAACTAAATGAATTGCAAAAACGGGTACCCATTAACAGTGTTTATATGTTCATTTTACAATACAGGAATGCATGTACTGAGTTTTTGCTCACATTTTTGAATTGTTTTCATGTTTTCCGTTTTAAGTGATGAAGTATCACCTGTTTCCCCTTTTAGCAAGCACTTTTGGAAGTCATCAGATGCTCACAGTGGATTCAGCATAGCATGAATATTGGAATCGACCTCAGGGTCAAATTGGATCTATATTCAATATACTTATATATTGTGGAGTGCAAGTTATCACATGGTATGATTAAGTTGATGGTATTGAAGTTGAACTATTATGGACTTTGGTCTTGAAGTGTTTCAGTTAATAGATTTTGTGATTGTGAATATGAGTTGCAAGATTAAATGGTTTCAGTGAGCATTGTCCTTATTAGAACGGCGGTAGCGCCTTCTATTATTAAGTCTTCCGCTGTAGATTTTCGTAAATCATATCATTAGCTTTTTGGGGGCGTTATAGAAGTCAACAATTTACTTTTCCCTAAATACTTAGGAATTGGTGATGTTGGACATATGCAATATTCTGGAAATGGAAAGCACAGAGGACTTGGGGAAATACCTAGGCGTGCCGACGATCCATGGAAGGATTACCCAATCAACTTACCAAGAGGTGGTGCAAAGGGTGGATAGGAGATTAGCGGGGTGGAAGACAAAATGTCTCTCTTTGGGCGGGAGAATAACATTGCTTTAATCGACCATTGCGGCAATACCAGCTTATGCCATGCAGACGGCTAAGCTACCCATATCACTTTGCGACGAGATTGACCAAAAGACTAGGCGCTTCTTGTGGGGGGCATCTCTAATGAGAAACGGGTTCACCTAGCGTCATGGGATATGGTGACCAGACCCAAGAATAATGGGGGGCTGAGACTGCGATCAATGCAGCAACTCAATTCGGCATTGCTAATGAAATTGGGGTGGAGATTACAAAAGGAACCCAACTCTCTTTGGGCTCGGGTTTTAAAAAATAAGTATTGTCGATGTTCGGACTTGGAGGTAGTGGAGGCTAGGGGTACTGCCTCGAGTACTTGGAGAGGTATTGCGTAGAACTTTACCCTCATGCAACGAGGAGTTAGTCGCACTATTGGAGACAGGCCCCTCATCGAGTTAGCACTCAAACAAATAACCTCGTCTGCCCAAGATCGGTGGGTATCAGACTATGGGGCGCCCACAGGGGGATGGAGATGGGAAGCCCTTATGGAGTTACTACCACCAGACACACAACAGAAAATAGCCTCATTTGAGGTCTTTGCTGATGGTTTACCGGACACCTTGTTTTGGAAGGGTGAGTGATCGGGAATATTCTCTATAAAGTTGGTGCTTTCGATAATTCAGCAAGATCATTGGTTGACAGGGGAAAATTCATGGAAATGGCTATGGAAGATCAAAGCCCCTCAAAGGGTTCTAGTGTCCACTTGGCTGGCCATTCACGATAAGTTGCTCACCAATGTAAATAGGCACAGGCGTGGACTATCTAGCCACACGAACTGCGCAATATGTGATGGGGATCGGGAGGACATGGATTATGTTCTGAGGAGCTGCCACCATGCTCGCGAGGTATTGTGTTTCTTAGAAACTAAGGGTCTCAGGTGCGTTGCTCCCAACATGGATGTAGCCAATTGGATCAAAGCAAATTCTGGGCAGAGAAGGGATGACTTGAATTGGCCAACAAAATTCCTGATCACATGTTGGTACCTTTGGAAGTGGAGGAATGCAATATGTTCTGATTCAGTGGAACAAATTCCGACTCATAGAGTACAATTCCTCATGTCCAAGTTCGAGGAAGTACTAGCTGCGCTAAGCAAGGAAACGCAGGGGGCAGAGAGGTCTGAACGTGCGCATGTGGAACCCAGAGTGAGATGGGAATCACGACCAGAGGGTTGGGTACTATTGAACACCGATGGAGTTGCAAAGAGTAATTCGGATCCGGCGGCATGTGGAGGAATTTTACGAGACGACAGAGGAGAAAGGATAGGAGGCTTCACTGAGTCGCTAGGTTGGTGATCCTCCCCGGCCTTAAAGCAGAACTAAAGGTAATTTACAATGGCTTGAAGCCAGCAAGAACCTTGAACATCAATAAAAAGTCTGGGTTCAAAGCGACTCTAGGGTTGGGGTGGAGATGTTGAAAGGTAATTATTCTTGGTGCTTGGAATTAGACCTGGCAAACGGGTCATTCGGTTCGGATATGGGTTGGGTCAAGTTCGGGTCGAGTTATGTTCGGGTTAAGTGACATTTCAGGTCGTTTCGGTTTGGATCGGGTATGGTTCGGGTCGGGTCAATTTCGGGTTAACCAGTTTTTGGTGAAATATGCTCGTCATGCCAAAACAAGCAACTTTGTTAAAAATTTCGGGTCGGGTATGGTTCGGGTCGGGTTAATTCGGGTTTCGGGTCCACTTTCGGGTGAGCATATTTCGGGTGTCGGGTCGGATATGGGTCCGGGTCATTCGGTTCGGGTTTCAGGTCTCAGGTCTCAGGTCAGTTTTGCCAGGTCTACTTGGAACATGCCCAGCTCCAAAATCAATGCAAGAGGCTTTGGGAAGAGGCCACATGGGAAACTCGCATCTCTTACGGTTATTGGTAGACCTGGCAAATGGGTTATTCGGTTCAGGTACGGGTCGGGTCAAGTTTGGGTCAGGTCATGTTCGGGTTAAGTGATATTTCGGGTCGTTTCGGTTTGGGTCGGGTATGGTTCGGGGCGGGTCGATTTCGGGTCAACCAATTTTTGGTGAAATACGATTGTCATGCCGAAACAAGCAACTTTGTTGAGAATTTTGGGTCGGGTATGGTTCGGTTCGGGTCTATTCGGATTTCGGGTCCACTTTCGGGTGAGCATATTTCAAGTGTCGGGTCGGGTATGGGTCCGGGTCATTCGGTTCGGGTCTCGGGTCAGTTTGGCCAGGTCTAGTTACAGGGAAGGAAGCCAAGTTGCGGACAAACTTGCTAATATAGGTTTATCTAGGCCTTGGGGGTATGAAATATTCCAAACACCTCCCGCTAAAATTAATGACCTTTTGTATGCTGATAGTGTTGGGATTGTATGGCCTAGGTGAACTAATCATTAATAAGATTATTCGCCGCTCTTTTGCACCAAAAAAAATAATAATATTTGAAAAACCCTAAAATACTAACATGAGAGTGATTTGGTGTAATATTAGCCACAAGTATTATTAACTCATTAAATCTAAATCCTTGATTTTAAAGTTTAAAAAAAATAGTTTGTAATTGTCGTCTCTCTCCAAATAAAATACTGCCTTATTTTTATTTTTTTTTTTAAAAGCAAAACCTAGGGGAGTTAACTACCTCCTCATCATATTTTCGATTATACGTGATACATGAATGTTGGAGTTTTAGATATTTTCGGCTGTTGATTCTTTACACGCCTGTTTCTCTCACCAAAGCGCGCGTGCGCACAAACACACACTCTCTCTCTCTCCAATAAGTTGATTTCTTTAATTGATTCTCGAAATTGCTTCTTTAATAACCCTAAGAATTTATGTATAATTTTCTATGTTTATAGCTAGGTGAGAGTCTCTAATATACGTTATATTTTTGGATTCATTTTTTTTTATGGGCTATCATAGGGAGTATCAAATGCTAGATACGTTACGGTGTGAAATTTGCAATTCATAAAGGTTGATGTATAATGCATAAATGTAAGAGTTAAAATGAGAAAATGACTTTGTTTTGAAACAGATTTTGGATATCTAATTATTTTCGAATATGATATCGTCTAATGTAAAGGAAGAGGTATTTTCCTTATAACATAACGAAACTATTATATACATGAGTGATACATAATCCCAGCTGTCTATGATATGTGCTGATTATTTCATGAATCAAAACTTACTTTTAATGGGTTAGTTGTCCCATGTATAATTCACTTTACAACTGAACTTAGTGAGATTTGAGACTTTTAGACATAGGGGAGAAGGATTTGATTCATCAATTAATTAAAGTTTCCATTGGCTGAAAAAGCCAATTTTACTAATTATACAATCAAGTAAATTAGAAAATATTTTACTTAATATTCAAAAAATATTTATGAGACCAGTAATTTTATAAAATAAATACTCTATCGTTTTTAAATTAAGATTTAATTTTAAAAATAGTCTGTGCATCGTACGGATCTATACTAATAAAAAAAATGGTAGAGTTCTCAAAAACAAAATTTTATTAACCATAATTAGATAAAGGAGAACATGACATATATATAGCTTATGTATAAAGGTGTCTAATTTTTTTTAAATTATAAAATTTTAGTAAGTGTTAAGTGAATTTTTGGGATATTAATTTTGAAAACTTTGAATAATAAACAAAATTTTAGCAAGTTATTTGTCAAATGATTTCAATTAAGGGATCAGATACGAAGGGAAAACTGGAGAAGGAAGAGTACCAAAGAGAGGGATCTGAACAGAAATCTTTTTAAAACTGGAGGGCACATATATATACTTTGCAAAATTTTTTTGCCGATTAGTAGTAGAGTTAAACTCAGAGAATATCAAGAGGCAAATACAAAACAATAGCTATAATGGGAATAAACAGCTTATAAAATGGATGAATAAATATCTAAATGACACCATAATAGCCAACAAAGACTTGAAAAAGTAACTATGATCACAGCGAGCACTTGTTCGGCTACCTTAGGAATCCATTTAGTTCTTTACGTCAAAGTTGCTTTCTTTCCAGTTCCTTCCTCAGATTTCTCATAATCCCTTTAATGACGGGAGTTTCATCCCCTACGGACCACGACACATGCACAAACACCTAATTGCCTACGCAACCTGCATAATATTTACAAGAATAAAAAAAACAGGGGACAAGAATAAAGAAAATATTATACAGACTTTAATATTCTTTGCACGTGTTTTACGTTTGAGTATGACTTGCATGGAAAAGTTTCCAAGGTCACAGACAAATGTTATACAATCTATATTTATTCCGATTTGATTTAATTTTAAATTTTAATAATAATAAATCTTAAATGAGACGATTTTATACAAAATAATGTGCTATAAAACAGATACACTTGTCATCACTTGTAATAACTATTGCAATAACTAATTATTGTTCATTTCAAAATTATTTTGATTATAATCACTAAGTGTTAATTAAATAAATTATTAATCACTCATAAATTAAAAAGTTAAATATGAAATCAAGTATTAGTCACCTTAAAACTTTAATTAGAAGGTTACATCTTAAATAATTTTATTTCACCTGATCATAACTCTTAAAAATAAGTTTGTTTTACCTAAGAATTTGCGTTTTAAGAATTAGGATTCTGAATTATTTAAATAAAGCAAAACTAACAAAAAAAATTTAAGTGAAAATTCAGTATGAAAAGACTTGAAGACGGCAGCCATACATCTTTCCACGGCTGCAGACCACACGCCGTCTGGGTCCCATCCCACGTTTTTTTGAAAAAGGACCAAACAATTAAACAAAGGTATGCATACGTTTATTTTTCATTATTTTAAGGGACAGTAACTATCTTAGAGTATTTTCAATAATGAATTATTTTTTTCGCTTACTAATAGGGGTTTATTTCTACAACATCAGCTTGTGATATAATATTTTAGCTCACAATCTCCCCATCTTTAATAAAAGATTCACCACTTTGACTTATTAAATAAAATAATATCTATGAATCCAATCTATAACACACGATTTGTTTTTAAAATAAAAAAACTAATTAAAAATATTAAAAAAATAAAAAAGTGGGCTAAAGATTCCCGCGAGTTGGTTCACCCTTGTGAGCTTCCACGTGAGGCATGAGGCACGAGGTAACCAATGGAGAGCTCCCCCTGCCTCACCTCCTTTCTCTCTCATTCTTTTTTCCTCGCGAGGTTGACGCTGAGGATGTTATATTACACATTCTTGTGTGAGACGGTTTGACAAGAATTTATTATGAGACTGCATATATGGCAATGTCTTTTTTAAAAAAATTTATGTGGTGGTTAATTAGCATTTGAGACGTCTCACGATATAAGTAATCGTGAGACGTTCTCGCACAAGTGTCTGTGTGTGTGTGTGCGCGCACGTATGTGTGTGTATGTGTGTGTGTGCGCGTATGTGTGAGTGTGTGTGTAAGGTACACTAAGCATGGTTTGTATTGGCAAAAATTCAAGTTGGGTTTAATTTGGGATAGATAAATCGGACAATGTCTAAATTCGGCTCAAATACCTGAATTTTTTTTATTTTTTTTTCGGAGTAGACAAATCGACAAACCTATATTCAAATCAGAAGCGGAGTTAGACAATTGAAGTAGGACAAAAAAGTGTGTCCAAATTTTAACTTCAGATGAAAAACTCATGATTCAACTCTTTCCAGATGTCGATTTATGTCTAATTTCGGATCGTTCAAATCAGTCCATTCAGATTCGGTTAATTTTGTCAGGTCTAGAGATGACCACATTAAAATAATGTTGTTCTTATCATTTGAGTGCCACATCATTAGTAATGTAATACCCGCCTCTATTTTTTGGGGATCAAAATACCTATTTTAGTTTGTAGCTTGAATTTATTTAATTTCTACATATTTGATTCTTTTACTACCATAAAGAAAATTCTTTTAGACCAAACTAAGACAGCTTACAAGTTACAACCAAGATCTTCTTTGTTTGTATGATTCAAAAATTACGTCCTTTGCTCCATTTTTTCTTCCTTTTTTTTTTTGGGATATCTTCTTGTCTTCAAGGTAATACTTTAACCTTTTACTTCTATCATTCCATTATGTATCATTAATCAAATAAAATTATCTTTTCACCGAAAAAGATAAAATAAAATTATCTTAACAAAAAAAGTAGTTCTCAACAAAAAAGTATTGGGGTGTTTTGTAACATATCCGTTTAGGGAAAATAGAGCTGTTTGGGGAAACTTTAACTGTTTTGACTAAGTCAAACAGCTAAAGAGGTATTTGGTAAACAGCTGTTTGAAAGAGCTGTTTTGCCCCAAACAGCTCTTTTTCAAACAATTATTTCTATTAGCATTTTGGGAATAATTGTTTGTGAAAATTACATTATTACCCAAAAGTTTGACAAAATTACATACATGCCATTAATAAACTCTATTTCTAGTTTTTTACCTTACCAAAATCAAAGACAACTTTATCTTCAATTTCTTCTACTCGACCTCCCCACCTTCATCTCCACCATCCTTATTGTCATTAATAAGCTCTATTCCTAGTTTTCTTTTGGGTTAATGAAGATTAAATTATTTAAAATCCATACATATTTCAATTCATGACAAAAATATAGATGCAAGTTCATATTAATTGCAATTCATAAAAAAAATAAGCATCTCTAAAAATAACAAAGGTTATAATTTAGTTGTAGGCATTATATAATTAAACATTGAAAACAAAAGAAAATAAGCAATGGACACAAGTTATTTAAATTAATAAAAAAAAAATTTCAAGGATGAAGCTAATTTGTACATATGATATATATTAATTTTTTTAAAAACTAAATAAGATGATCAATAGATAAAAACTTATTCAATTGAAAAGTATTTTAGAGAAAGGACATCAATGGAATTTTACTAAACATATTTTTTGAAAACAGCTAATTTTACCAAGCATTTTTTCTAGAAATAGCTAATTCAAATAGCTAATGTAAATGGTTAATCTAAACAGCTAACACCTAACAGCTAATACAAATAGCTAATAGCTGATTACCAAACAGAGTCATTCTTCCTTTGCAATTTCCCCTTTTTCTTGGGGGGAGGGGAGGACTTGTAAGTGGTCTTCCTATCTAGGTGTTGTAGTACAATCAAGAAATTCTAAGCAAATATAACTGAAGCCCTAATGCAGCTCATGAACAGGTGCTCACTTGCATGTTAGGCAAAAGCTGACTCAACGTGTAGCACCCCGTAACAGAATTCAACCATCATCTTCACCTTTCTTTAACCACGCGATGCAGATGACTCGTAAGCCTAACCAACCATGAAGCTGATGAAAACTAGGCGTTCTTAATGGCAGTAGATCTTGCCTTCAGATTAAGAAAGATTGCCCTGCAAGTAAGAAAGCAGCAGCAAGTATACAAAACACAGTTCCATGATTGAGGGACTTCCACTTGTGTTATTATAGCAAACTAGCACAAGCAAGAAAAATAGAGAAAATATACAGAAAAAATATGAAAACAATCCCTAATGGCTGTGCATATATACAATACAGCTTTAGGCATGAGAATGTCGCTTGCCTGATCACTGCTCAACAACAATGTAAAAGAGACATGGATGTCAGGATTTATTTTGGGCATTAAAACAATTTGATTTTCGCTTGCAAGCAATCACATACTCTGGACAAAGGGAGTGCAATAGCCTTTGGTATACATGAACATATTATACATGAAGTACTCAGGTTTGTACGTGCAACTCTAACAACTGTATTTTTCATGTTAATGTCACTAAATACAGATCAACCCAACTTAAGGGACTATTAATCCTTAGGTGTTGGACTCTGCGACATCCATCAGAACAAGAGATACGTAGGTTATTCAGATGTCAGACAATCCAAATTCCGGCTATGTCAATTCAAGATTTACAATGGATTTTATTTTGTAGTTTTATCTCAAAAAAGGTAAGGAATCTGCACAAAAAGAAGACAGTTTTAGAGGGAGAAAGTTGGAGAAGAGGTTCTAACCAGCAACAAGCGAAAAAGCTTGGGAACAGAACGCGCAATTGCAGAGGAATGTACTGGTAGTTGACCCAGCTAACTATTGGCCAAAACTGTAATTTATATGCGAATGGAGTGAGATAAGAAATTCCAGTTGCCACAGAAGCTCCACAAATTAGTGATAAAATCAGGAAGAGGAGATAAGAATCACTCACCTTCCATGCCGTCAATTGAACAGAAGGATAGTCTTTCTGAACCTTGCTCTTTACAAATGACCATTTTCTTCCTACAAGACGAAACTCATATTAGACTGATAGTTCACTAGTCTCTACCATGCACACTTTTCTCTCTCTCTCTCTTTTTTAAAACACCTTTCGGATTTTTTTTGGGGGGCCGGGGGGGGGGGGGAGAGAAGAGAATTTATAGTATTGTTTCCGGAAAACGATACAGTAATCATCATATCTTGGGCAAAAGGAGATGATCTACAATGAATTTATAATCGAAGAAGAAAAAGGACTAGCTCATTCCAATTCAAATGCAACATACCAAGTTCAAAGTTTCAAAACCTCTTCCCTCAAAACTATCATGTAACTGGTACATTGGGCATGAGCGACTGCTAGGGAGGGGGAGGGAAGCATCATGAATGGAACATATCAAAGTCAGTGTTGACCTCAATATAGATAAAAAGATATGTCAAATCCTATCCCTCACTGAACGCTGTATTCATAAGGCATGTCGCATAATGACATGTAACATGCTTTGATTCTGTCCCAGCCTATGCAAGAATGCATAAGGCCATTTTGGTTGTTCTGCATGTCTTCAATAAGTAGAAGGGAAGGCTTTCAGAGGACAGAAACCAGCAACAGAACAGGACTGAGGTCTCTCTGCTTGCAATGGTATGACTGCTAATGTCTGGATTGTATTAGAACCCGCCACAAGGAACACACACTAGGTGGTGGCGGTGGTGTTCTAATGCAACATTGTGAGCGAGGCATTGCTTGACAGAAATTATCTTCTGGAAATATAAAAATCATGTTCCTCAAAGTCCACACAAGTTTCCATATATCACTCTTTGACTTGATCCAAACAAAACGTTATGTTCTTGCAATGAACCTATATGACGGCATGGTAATGAATTCGACATATCTCAATAGGTAAGAAATGATAGACCATTTCCTTCATGGGAGCCCACATTCTAAGACTTGGCAAACTTAAAAGACAAGGATTATACACGACATAGGATGCATTGGGATTTAACATTGATTCAAGAGTATATGAATAAAGCCTCATCCAAACAAGATCATGGAGAAAATATGGTTCAATAAAGTTTCACACCCAAGTGCAAACTTTAGATGACCCAGACTAAGAAGAAAAGGGGAAAATGAAGGGCTTTCTGGGCTTTCTCAAAGACAACGAAAGCTACATTGTCTATAAAGGAGTGAAGAGCTCGATAGCCAACTAGCCATGTAAACATGACGGTGAATGCAGGAAAATTTTATTTTAGCAACCTAAATTTAGCAGAGTTCAAGACTAAGCAAACATACCATCAACAACAAGACCATAGTAGATCATGAAGATCATATTGTTACAGGGACCTGCAGTTAATTGTTCCACCAGAACCTCGCAAAAACAGTGAATCAAGAGAAGGGCAAAATTAGGGCTTGTTACAGTTATCAGCCAAAAGCCTAGCTAGAAGTTTCTGTGTTTTACCTTCTTCCCCACAGTGTTATTTCCTTTCTTCCCTTTGAAAAATTTATCCATAAGTTTGTGAAAGAAGTGCCCAAATGGTCCAGAATACAGAAGGCCATAAAGCTACCAAAAAAAAAAGAGTCAAAAATTACAAGTTCAGCAATAAATCATGACCCGCAGAACTGCCCATGTAAGAATTAGGGGGCAAATCTACAAATAATTAGCAGAAATAAGAGAATCAAAACAAAAAAGATTACCATGATGAGGAATAATCTCCTATACTGAAGCCTTTTGATTCTAGAGATCCTCTGGGCAGCGAAATCACTGATCCCAGCTATAACTCCAGCAGTTATTGCCTGATCAAATAATCCAAGACTTAATCACAAAAGCAGAATTAAACCCAGATCAAAAATTTCAAGAAAATTTCCAAATCTAGACACTTATGAAGCTAAAGAGGGAACCTTTGTTCTAAGAGGGTGTAGTTGCAGCTGCAATAAGTATTTCTTCCAAGCTTCACTAACTACATCAGACATGGTTGATCAGTACTTTCTCTGTGATCCTCTTGTGTATGAGATTGGACGCCTTCCTTCTGTTCGTAGAAATGCCACGGAGACAGTGGGAAAGAGAAGGGAGTGAGCAACAATTAGGGAAGAGATTATACTGATGAGGGCAATTTGATGCTTAGGAGTTAGGTTATTTTTGGGGCATACATGAAGAGGAGTTGTGCGGTCATAGGCTCATAGCATAGAGTGGAAAGCTGGTGTCTTTCTTCTCTCTCCCTCCGTTGGGACTTGCACTTTTTAAGAGAGGTTTCATGGGTGGATTAACTTACCATTTCAAAAAAATTTGGAGATAAAATAATTATCGTTAAAAGGGCAGCTTGATATACAAGCATTCTGCATTCACGCTGAATTCGGGGAAGGACCGCACTCAATGGGTGAATTGTAGGCAACCTAACCTAACTTTGTTACGGCTCGAACTCGCGGAGACAACCTTACCGTTGCTCTAAGGCTCCCCTTCGAAATAATTATCATTAGTGTTATAAAAACATCTCAGTAACTGAATAGATAGACTAGATGGTTTCTAAACCTAGTAACGGTATCATCACAAACAGACTACACATTGTTTCTACACCACATAAAAGTGACTTCAATCGAATAACTCAAATCTATATCTAAAACAGTTAATTTGATTTTGACTCAAAACTCGAACACAACCTAAATATTATTCACCAAAAATATTTTTCTTTGTACAGAAAGCTTGTTATACCAAACCTCAATTAACCCGAAGTTAACACAAACTAAAGTGACCCAACCCAAAACTGAGTTCAAACCAAATTTTATTGACCTGAACATAGCCTAATCCGAATTGACCCATCTCGAAACCAAACTGATACCAAACCGGTGGAATGATCTATTTTTCAGGTCTAAAGTTGTCATCTCCAGGCTAATGTGCCTGGGCTTATATAACAACTGATTGAGTCACAATGAAAATGGGCTTCAGCCCAATCAAAGCCCACAAAGTCCAATATTTCCCTCTTGAGCGGGGAAAAATAAAAAATAAAGAATCTCCAGTTTCTAGTTCTTCTTCTTCTATTGCGATCATGATTCGTGAATCCGATTTTCCTCAGTTCACAATTCCGATCCCTGAAACCCTATTTTTTCCTCCAGGCATTTGCAATGAAATTGTTGTTTTGCTTGAGCCCTTTTTATTTTTACATTAGTTTGTGATGATGATGATGATGTTGACCATTATGGGATGCTAGAATCGTAGGCGATCTTGATGATTTTCCTTTCACTTTTGAAATTGGAAACCCTTGGCAATTGTGTATAAGGTAAATCCAAATTTTCTGCCTTTTAGCTCTTTATTGATTCATTGTCTCATTAATTTACAGTTTTCGGATTCGATGCCTGAATTTTCTAATCGCATTTCTCATACCATTCTTTCATTATGATAATGCATATGCTGTTGGTTTCTTCATCCTGGTGTTTAAGTCAGAATATTGTAAAATATAATGCCCATTTGCTAAGATATTCTTAAAATTGCAAATTGTCTGTGTACTGCCTCTCTGTGTCACATTGCCTGGATTCTTTCTTTGTGTAGTTGTTGGCTCAAGTATGAAGATTTTGGGCTGGATTTTCACAAGTCTCCAATGTAGTGGGGGGCTGAGTACAATTAGTTCAAGAGAACGATGAACAATTTTAATGTGGTATTGGGCTTGATTATCATTCAGATTTTGTGCCGCCCTCCGTACGCCCTTCTAGTATCATGAGCAATAAATGGATGTCACTAGCCATGATTTGTTACGTTACATAATATGAGACTGTTAGTACTCATATATCATCGAAACGGACTATGTGGAGTCGAAGTTTCCTCATAAGGACACCCACCTTGGTTCCAGGGAAATGGGCAATCAACATGATGCAAGCAGTCTGAATGGTACAGTGGGACTCTTAGTGAAATTTGTTCCGCAGCAAACCTTTTGGCTTGAGACTGTAGTCTGATTTATTACATTCTCTAGTCTGATTTATGATGAGCCAAGGACCCGTGTTTTGATCAGGGTTGTTGTTCTGTTTTATGCTAGATTTTACAGCGTTTTACATTGTTACTTGTTTTTAGTTATTCTGCCTTCACAGTTTCACTCTGTGTGAAGTCTGGAGCTTGTGCATTACTTGTTATTGAGCTTTCGGGCATGTTTTGAATCTTAGATGGTGTTGTATATGTGTAAGCCAAGTGTTTTTTAGCAGTATCGTGCTTTTTTATTTTAAGGGCAGGATCATACTCTTCTTTTGCAGTCCATTAGCTAAGCTACAAAATCATTACTGTCTCTCCTGGTATGCTTTTATTCGTTAATGGCCTCATTGATCAGAGGTAAGGTTGTGCGCCTTTGGACCTCTTCATAGGAAAAGATGATTGAATAGTTATATACTTTTTTCAGATTTATTCTAATTGTGGCCTCCTCTGTGATTCTGTCTGGGTGGTGATGGGCCTACACTGTCCCAAAACTGATGGCAATGGCTACAAATATTCCCATCTTTACATGAAAGCTTAAGTATCAGGTTATAGGCCCAAAATGGTCTATACTGCTTCTATGGGCCTTTGTCAATTGTCAATTGTCAATTGTCAATTGTCTGTCAACTCCACATAGAAGTTATTTGCAATTTTCTCTCTTACACTGTGGACAACAGTAGCATATAGGGGTGGGTAATGGACTAGGTCGGGCTGAGTTCGGGTCGGTCCATGGGCAACCCGCTTTTGGCTCATTTTAAAATGGAACAAATATATTAAAAAAATTATGTATAATAATTGTTGTTATGCATAAAACATTGGTAATAAGCTTAACTAATTAATTGTAGCATGTAAATTAATGTGATAAGTAAGTTGAAAAAGTAACGAAGCACTAAACGGGCCGTTAATGGGGTGATCCGGTCCGGCCCATTAATATGCTTTAATTGGTGGCCCATTATTGACCCGACCTTTATTAACCCATTTTAAACGGCCTGACCCGCTTGACCCAATGAGTACTTGGCTCGTTGCCCGACTCCTAGTAGCATAATATATTTTATGCCCTTGTGCATGCAACCAACAAAGGGTATAGTTCTTATATGTCATCATTCATGGTGCTAAATTGTGCAGGACGTAGCCTATAAATGTGGGATGGAATGTGTGGTATTTTAACATTGATCTAATCCTGGCACTTTGTTGTTCTGCAGAAGGTACATAAGTCATAAAGAATATCTAAAGTTTTAAGCTGTCCAATTGGTTTGGGGAATCATCATCAGCACATGGATTGTGGAAGAGTAGCTCGCACCTGGAAATTCTCACTCCTCGCAAAGGCAACAGTAAAAGGTTTGGAGATTTTTCTTTGATTTTTATTTGTATGGGAAGATTTTTTTTTTGGGGGGGGGGCGCGCCGCCGAATAAAGGAACTGCATCTTTTTATCTCTGATTGAAACAGGATAGGCAAACACCAGAAGTGATGTCAAGGTTATGCCAGAAAGAATCAATTATGGAATTGGTAGGTCCTGGTTGACTTTTTCGTTGGGGTAGCATTAGGACTTTGACATCATGTGTGTAGCTTTCTCATGTCATCGAACCCTGTTGAGTTTGTCCTTGATTTTGGAGGGTGACTTTATTTACCTGGACTTAAGTACTACTGTATGACGTGGAGATATCCACGTGTCAACCTTGGTTACACCCCCCAAAAAGAAAAGAAATTAAAAATTACGAGTTTCAACCTTAGTTTTAAAAACCTAGGTACGCTTTGGCATGAGGCTATTGGATCAGTGTTTCAGAAGTAATGAGATGCGCATCAAGGATGCGAGGCTACATCTTTCCGCTTTTTCTTCTTTTTCTTAGCCTTGTATTTATCTTGTTTCTTCTTTTCCTTCATTGGGAACTAAAGGGTGAGCTAAACTTGTACCGTAAGTACATGCGTTGGGGGAACTACAATGATAAGATAACATATTTTAAGGTTATTTGCGGTGTTTGTAGTCATATTAATGTCTATTCATATTTTTAATGCATTTATCTTGTCTGTTTCTACAAAATATGCTTTGTGAAATATAAAATATTTTAAAAATACTTTGCATAGAACTGCGTCTCGCATCCATGATCCTTGCGTCTTCGTCGCACGCCTTGTCCTTTACGCTTTAGGACTCTATGCGCCTTAGTGTGCCTCGCACTTTTTAAAACTAAGGTTTCAACCTGCTTTGATTGAAGTGTGCAAATGTTGTACACATGTGTTAGGGTCTAGGTCATATGCTCAACACAAGACCGTACAGTTGACTGAAGATTTCAAGTGACATGTCAGTGATAGTTTAACTCCTGTGGAATGATAGACAACACAAGTATTGTCATAACTAGGCACGCAATACCTTGTCTTGTTTGTGCGTCTCATTGACTTTTCAATTGATTAATCTTCTATTCCAAATTCGATATGATTTCATCATTCAAGTGCACCAACTGTTGTGCTGAATTGGTTTTCTAATCATGGAGTTTGTGAAGGATAAGTTCTTCATGACATAGTCCAACCTTTCCACATGTGAGGGCTTCAGCAGAATGGAACCCTGTAGTGCAATAACAATCACTACCATCAGCAAAAAATACGAATCCCACTGAAACTGCTTTAGAGAGGCGCGTATATATGCCAGCTCAGCCACTGACATGCAGTGAAAGACCCACAAAAGTTTATATTTTTTCCTTGCGGGAAAGGAAAGCTTTTTTTTGTCTTTGGATGGATAGATTTTACACATAAATACAACTTAAGAGTAATTGAATCTTAATCTTATGAAACTCAAGCATCCCACTTCAATGTCATCCCGATTCTTGACCCAAGTAGGGACAAATCTAGCGTGGGTGCAGTGGGGTTACCTAACACTCCTCCCCCCATCCCACCCCCCAAAATTGAAAGGCGGCCAAAATTTAAAAATATAAACTAGAAGTTTAATATAATATAGAGAAGGCAACTAACTATATAGAATTGCCTCTAGTCCAATGGTTTGAATGTGCGTGCTTTGCTCTTGTAGCCCCCAAGGTCACGGGCTCAAGCCGCCCCCCCCCCCCCCAACTTTTTGGTTGTTTTATTTTTTTATTTTCATGTTTAGAACTATTCCGTGCCATCTCCTTTGACATTCCAACACTCATTCTCCAAATTCCTGGCTTCACCACTGGGCCCAAGGGGCTGGCAGGGAAGGAAAACCTTAGCATGTTCTAATTTGTTTTGCTTGTGGACAATGTATATGTACACAGTCAGAGGCTTGTTTTTCTTTATCGACTAGGGTCCCAATTTGCTGCTACTATTTACATTGCTTGCCCTATTTCTCTTGGTGGTAGTGGTAGTGGTAGTGTCTCTGTCAACATTATCCAAGCCTCCACCAAAGTTGAGTTGTATGATAACAATTTGCAATTAACTTCTGAGACTAGTATTTCTTGTTGTCCACCTGTACCTGTTTCTTTGATAATTTCTCCCTCTCCTTTTCTTTTCTGCTTCTCAACAGCTTATATTAGGTTAAGTAACATATAGCTTTCAATTTATTGGCTAATGTCTGACCACTTTGCATTTTTCTCGGCTCCCTAACTCTCACATAGTATTACTTCAGTGACTTATGAAGATCTCTGCTGGCAAGGAAGCAATTTTATTGGGAGGAGGTAAATCATCAGGGGTAGATGAGTCAGCCTATCTGTATGGTGTGATATTTTTCTTGTTTTGTCCTTTATTAGGTAGTCGCACTGTGTCCTAGGATAACGTTCTTAATGAGGATTTGACACGCAAGCCATTGTTATTAGTACTTCATAAAGAAAATCAAACTGAGTGAACAAGCAAAGTGCAAGTTCTATCCTCTTGCCAAGTAGAAGCCTTCCAAAAGACAAACTGATGAATAGAGTCTATATTACTTGGAATGAATGTGATAAATTATAAATTGTTTTTCTTCCATGATAGTTTGACATATTGACAAAGGTCTGCTCAAGTACCATTTAGTTGGTTCCCCGTTCATCCATGATGGAGACCCTAATGATGGACCTATCAAACCCCTATCATTGTGTAAGGAATGATAAGATGTGCTTTGTTTTTATTAGCCCTACAGACATTGGAGGTGTTTGACAAACAGTTTTTTCGGAGAGGTTTTTGACAAAAAAGCTTTTTTGATCAAAATTGACTGTTTGACTTAGTCAAAAAATTAATTTAGGTGTTTGGTAGAATAGCTTTGTGGATGAGCTTTTTGGGTCCAAAACGCTAATTTGAAAAGGCTAATTTGATTAGCTTTTTGGAAAATTAGCTTTTTGTCTCACAACTTTGTTAGAAACAGCTAATTTTATCAAACAGTTTTTCTACAAACAGTTCATTCAAACAGCTAATACAAACATTTAATTCAAACAGCTAATAGCTATTAGTTACTTGTCAAACAGGGCCAGTAATTTCCAAATTCACTGAATCACTGTACCGATGAAAGTTGAAGTGGCTCACATACTGTGTGATAGGATGTCCTTTCTTTCCCGGCGGGCATTTCTCTTTTTTAAGAGTGGTGTTATGCTAGCTTAAATATTTAGTTGAGAACACAGTAGATTTAGTCTTCTTGACAGTACAATAAGATTAATTCATGCTAGCTGTTTCTCAGCTTATAACTTGTCTTTTTCCAGATGTTTGGAATCCTTGGGTAAGATGCAGCCTGCAAAGATGATACAGGAAACTCTATGATGAATTGATCAGACAAGATAGTTCAACATATCAGTAGACCTCTCAAGGGATTTAGATTGGATCCGAAAGAGATTCATATCAGATTGGACAAAAAAGGATTGGTGAAACATTCAGGTCAGATAAGGAAGTTTCAGAGTTAGGTCCTATTTGGGTATATTTTGATTTATCCAGTAATCCTATTAACAAAATGCAATAGGGTTTCATATTTGGGTCAAATTTTGATTGCAGTGAGTATCTAGTTTTGATTTGAATAATTAGATTCAGGTTCATTCAGCACAATTCGCATGTTAGCACTTGCATCTGGCCATGACTTGGACAGAGATTGCTCCTGTCAGCCACCTTACAGCCAAGAAGGTGTTTGTGAGTCTAGAATGATGCTTCCCACTTGTTGGGCAGTCCAAGAAAAAATGGGTGATTATCTCTTGATATTGAAATAACTGCGTTGGTTACTTGGTTCCTGCTATGCTTTGATTGCTAGAGACTCTTGTTCCTTTCAGGTTTGAATCCTGGCGTATTGGCTGCCAGAAAGTAGCTACTAGCTGATGACAAAACATTAGTATATAAGTATTATATATATTTAAAACATTCTGAGCTGTCTTTTAGCTCATGAGCTAAAAAGAAACCCGGGAATTGAGTGTATGCATCCCTTGTATTTCCCCCTATGATCTGCAATTGAGTCATAGACTATGCGGTTTCACATGGTCTTTGCTGTATATGTGTCATGTAAATTTGGATTTCTGAAGCTTGAATGGAAAAAAAACGTGCAAGGAGGTCCCATTTTTAGTCCTTCAAGCTGAAAGCTGGCCTCTGTGAAATTTGGCCTCTGTGAAATTTCTTTAATGTAAATCAGCATGTTAGATAAAGCTGATGGTTTCTGCCTCTGTAAAGCATCTTTTACTTGTGGTCGGGGAGACAGCTGTGCTTTTACACTGACATAATTCTTGGTAACAGACTAACAGGTGAATCCTTTCCCCCTTAAAGGATCTCACGAGCCTAAAACTCTTTAGTGTTGTGCTTTTGCACAATTATTCCCTTCCAAACTTGCTGGTATGTCTTCATTCTTGATTCCTTTCTTTCCCTACTTGGATAGGATTTAGGAGAACTTTCCCCAAAAAAGAAAACAATTTCTGGATGAGAATTTATTGTACTTCGGGGTATTATCGTGCAATACCCCCAAAGTTCTACTTCAAATTTGGAAGTATTGTTGTGCAATACCCTCAAAATATAGTATGTTATCGTCCAAAGCTCCTTAAAAAAAAGTTTGGAGCATGTAATTAGGGCTTTTCCTTGAAAATTCTGCATGGTTAATTTTTCTGTAGTTGGTCTCTCATTATTGGATTATTGATGCACAGTTGCATACAGTGGAAGTAGTGGACAAAGATAATGGTGGGGTCGTATAACAGAGAAGAGTAGTTTATCTTCACGCTAATGCCCATCTACTTTCCTAGAATATGACCCAACCCTTTCAACTTGTGAACCATTACTACTGCTGATTCTGTGCTGATGTGTGTGGGTTACAGCTATGGGCGTTGTTAAATTAGAAAATATTCATTGAACTTTCTTGACACCTGAAGGAACATGACTGCCTCCTACCTCCCTCCCCTGTTCTAAAAGAATTTTCTGCTATTTGTACACGAAACTGTCGTGTAGCGCACTAACAGCATGCTTGTCCTGAGATTTGCCTCTCAAGATCAATCTTGTGTTTACTACTATAAACCCGTGATATACACGGGCATTTAAATTTAAGATATATTTTTTTTAAAAATAAATTAAAAATTTAAAAATCAATGACAAAGACTTTTATGGTTGTATATGTGTAAAAATTAATATTGTGTACTAATCAATATTTATCAAATTTGTCCTTATAGGAAGTCAGACGCTTATTATGTTTTAATTTAAGCTTTTCAAAATTAAAGAATATATTTCTTTGCATTGAATTCGGATTATAAATATCAGATAGGAAATCAATATTTATCAATTTTGTCCTTTTTTGAAAAAAAAGCATTAATTATTGAAAATTAATTAAATTTAGAATATACTTGCTTATTTCAACACCAAAACATGTAAAATATTGATGCTCATTTCGACAACAAAATATATAAAATATTGTCGCTCATTTCAACACCATACACCATTAGTAATTATTATTTGGAATAATACAATCTAAATTTCTACTATAAGTAAACTTCCATCATATAACTACTACAATGTTCAGAAAGAAAATAAAATATACCACATAGCTCCTTTCTTGATGCCTAATAAAATAGATCCGTGCTTTTGCACAGTACCTAATAAAATAAACCTTTAAAAAATATTATTAAAAAGATAAGTTGACCATCACTTGAATAGACTTAGGATTTTTATGATTTTTTACCTATATAGTAATAGTCCTGTATCGTGCCATAAACATGATCGGAAATCAGAATTAGAACTTCCAAACAAATGACTAAACGGCGAACAATAAAACAACAAACGACAATTAATAATTTAATATCTCCAATCAATTAAACAAAAAAAGATATTCAAATAGTTAAAGGGAGAAATTATTTTTTAAGTGCATCCTTCAATTCAGAAGTAGCATTCTTGGCCTCCTGGGGACTCGGCACCGGTCCAAACACTACCTTCGGATTTCCTGCGTCAATCCGGTCTACGATCAAACTGTCATCTACGTCGCCAGTGAAATCCTAGTCGTCGACGGCGGAATCGCCCGTTCCACCATCAAACCACCAGCCTGCTCCAAGGAAGATGACACCACATTGGCCGAAGTCGGTCGAACCACCTTCGACACCAAACTCGCTGGAAAATCAAGGGGATGAGAGTTAAATGGTAAAATTCAGATGAGGGATTGTACTTAAAGAGGAAGAAAATTGTGACAATTCTCTCTATTTCTCATCTCCGTCTTCTCTCTCATCCATCTGTCTCTCTCTTTTTCCAAAAAAAAAAAATCTTCAATATATATATATATGTGTGTGTGTGTGTGTGTGTGTGTGTATACATATATATATATGTATTTATATATATATATATGTATGTATTTATATATATATATATATATATATATATATATATATATATATGTATATATATATATACACACACACACACATATATATATATTAAGTAGATCGAAAACAGAGTACCTGCATTATTGTTTCAGTGGAAGGGTAGATGTGGGGGGAGAAATCACATTGGATGGGAGGCCGATAGCAAAGGTGAATAAGTTCAAGTATCTAGGCTCAACCATTCAACAGAATGGGGATATTGACGAAGATATTAACCACCAAATAAAAGTGGGTTGACAAAAATGGAAGTATACCTCAGGCGTGTTGTGTGATAAGAGGATGCCTATAGGATTGAAAGGCAAAGTTTATTGTATAGTGGTTAGACCGGCTACACTTTATGGATCGGAATGTTGGCCTCTAAAACAGACGCAGGTTCAAAGGTTGTTGGGAACAGAGATGAGGATGATTAGGTGGATGTGTGGTTATACGTGGATAGACAGAATCAGCAATTGAGTATTCAGAGACCTTGTTAAAGTAGCTCCCATTGAAGATAAAATGAGAGAAACACGGCCCAGATGGTTTGGTCATGTGAGAAGAAGGAGTGTGGACGCTCCAGTGAGGAGATGTGAGAGGATTAACGTCCCAGAAGGTAATAGATGGAGGGACCGACCAAAGAAGAGTTTGGACGAAGTGATCAGAAAAGACTTGAGAGTTATAGGATTGACGGAAGACCTGGCTCAGGATGGGAAACTTTGGCAGGATAGGATTAAGATCTTAGATCACGGAGAGTTGACCTCGTAGTTGCCTTTCGGTTTTAGTAGCTTAGTTCTGGCAGTGGTTTTCGTTTGTCGTGTTTGTATGCAGGTATTGCTTTCATCTGGGGAGAGACTTCAATGGCTTACATCTGGTTGTAAAGGTATGGTATCGTCCTCTGATTTATTGTTCTGATGGTACATAGCTTGGTAACTGGATTTATTATTATATCCTAGTCATTCCTCGCTGGGTATCCTTAGTTTTCTATTAAATGTTTTCAACAAAACATTCTTCTATAAAATAGTTTCACAAAATCTTTTTTATGGGTCTCTTGGAATCAACCTCTCTACAGGTAGGAATATCAGTAGAGGTAAGGTTGCCTACATCTACATCTCCTCAGACCTCGCGAAAGCGGGACCCACAATGGGAGGTGGTGGTGGTGTCATTGTTGTTATATATATATATATATATATATAT
>JACYFF010031958.1:4871827-4883881 GCA_017589665.1 Selenicereus undatus | reverse complement strand
ATAATAATAATAATAATAATAATAATAATAATAATAATAATAATAATTATTATTATTATTATTATTATTATTATTATTATTATTATATAGATATAGATTTGGGAGCTAGAGAGATTAAAGTAAATCAATGGCTATTATTTATTAATCATTTAATCCAACGGTTAAAAAGTTCAAGTTAATAAGAATTAAGGAAATGGTAGTTATTGAAACTTTGCTATTATGTATTACTAGTATAAACCCGTGCTATGCACGGTGTATGATGAAACAGATATTTAAAAAATATGTATCATTGAAAAAATTAAAAAATTTATCGATAAGTAGTTAGTGGAAAAAATAAAAAGTTTTGAACTTCATAAATAGCAACTGAGATAAATAAAGTCAAACAAAAAATTAATTGAATCATGTAGGATAATTTAAAGATATAGAATTAGTGGTTTATATTTAGGGATGAGAGTTCTACCCAAAATCGAAAAATTCGAAACGAACCCTCTTTATTTATGGCGGGTTCGGGTACAAAAAATGGAGGAAAAACGGGTATGGGGTGGGTGTACCAAAAACGGGTATAGGTATGGGTACGGATCGGGTACAGGAATACCATACCCAACCCCGCCCCATATCCAAACCCGATTTTTTTTAAAAAAAATCTGGGGCTGAAGCGAGTAGGCTGTAGTGAAAAAAAAAGGCCCAAATCTGTATCTAAATACATATTGTGCTCTCAGATTCAGCTGACAACTACTCTACTCTTATGCACCTACAAATTTGATATTTTGTAGGGACACAATGCATTTCAATTATGAGTATTATTTTTTAAACTTAACAAACCCGACGTGTATTATTTTAATTTTGAATATGTAGGCAGAAATTTAATAAGGGGGAAATCCATGTAAAAAAAGTATTTTTCATTTAGTTTTGAACCTTTAAAAATTAAACTTAATGAACCCGATAGGTGTCAGTTTTTACAATGTATATGTACCAAAATAAAACCTGAATAACTCGAAAAACCCGATGGACATGGATAGGGTATGAATTTTTAAAACCCGATGGGTACGGATGTGGGTATGGGGATGGTTTTAGAAAATGATTATGGATGCGGGTACGACTCCACTCGCCCTGAACCCACCCCACGCCCATCTCTATCCGTATTTAATAGATGGCTACCCCGCAGATAATAGGATTATTATATATTCTTTACGATTTTTTTTTAAAAAGTAATAATAAAGACATGATATATCCAAAATCATGGGGGATTTTTCTTGAAAAAATAAACGGATATCTTAGCTTTAAAATCAACAACTTAGATCTATTGCATAAATAATTTTTATCGTTCAGATTACACTAAATCATGCAAATCACACTTGTTGTAGCATTCTAGGGTTTTCCAAAGATTACACGTTTTTTAACTACTCGATATTTTTTTAGATAATAGGATTATCATATATCCTTTATCACATAACCGAAATTATGATGGATGGTTCTAACAATAAAAATTATAAATCTGATGCATAAATAATTTTTAACTGCATAAATAATTTTTACGGTTGAGATTATACTAACTCCACAAGTCACGCTCATTGCAACATTCTATGGTATTCCAAAGATTATCATATTTTCTAACTGTTGAGCATTTTTTTTTATATTAGAATTATTATATATCCTTTATCGCATATAATCAAAATTATGATTTTTTAAAAAATAAAATTTATAAATTAGTATTTTTCTTGGATAAGGTATTTTTTAACCTTAAAATCTACGATTTAGATTTAATGAATAAATATAACTACCTATTTTTATCCTAGATAATTTCTTTTGATGGATTTTTTTGTCTCGATAATTTCATTATCATCTAACTTTTATCATGTATATTTTTAAATCATGGAGGATTTTTTTAATGAAAATAAAGGGACATCTCAGCTTTGAAATCGGCAACTTAGATCTAATGTATAAATAAATGTTTTATGGTTGAGATTATAGTAAATCTCGCAAATTGCACTCGTTGTAGCATTCTAGGATTTTCCAAATATTATCACATTTTTTAACTGCTTGGAATTTTTTTGTAAGACAATAGAATTATCATATATCCTTTATCAATATAATTGAAATTATGAGGGATTTTTTAAAAATAAAACTATAAATTGGTATTTTAATTGAATCAGGTATTTTTTTTTAACGTTAAAATCTATGGTTTAGATTTAATGAATAAATATAACCACCTGATGCTTTTCCCGAGATTTTTTTAATAGAATTTTTTTCTTGATAATTGGATTATTATCTATCTTTGATCATGTATATCCGAAATCATAGGAATTTTTTTAAATAAAAACAAAGAGATATCTTACCTTTAAAATCAACAATTTAGAAGTAATGCATCAATAATTTTTATGGTTAGGATTACACTAAATACCACAAATCACTTTCATTGTAGCATTCTAGAGTTTTCTAAAGATTACCATGTTATTGTATCTACTTGATATTTTTTTAGATATAGGATTATAATATATCCTTTATCACATAACCGAAATTATGAAGGATTTTTTTAAAAAATAAAAATTATAAATGGGTATTTTATTTGGATAAAATAGTTGTTTTTAACTTTAAATTCGCACTTTAGATTTACTGAATAAATATAACTGCCTAGTTTTTTTCCTAGATAATTTTTGTTGATAGAATTTTTTTCCCCTAGATAATTAAATTTTCATCTATCTTTTATCATGTATATCCGAAATCATGGGGGGATTTTTTAAAATAAAAATAAATAGATATCTTAACTTTAAAATCGACGGCTTAGATCTAATGCATAAATATTTTTATCGTTGAGATTAGACTAAATCACACTCATTGCAACATTCTAGGGTCTTTTTGAAGATTATCACATTTTGTAACTACTTGGGATTTTTTTAGATAATATGATTATCATACATAGTTTATCACATATAATCGAAATTATGAGTGATTTTTTAAAGAATAAAAATTATGGATTGGTTTTTCACTTCGATAAGGTAGTTTTTCCAACTTCAAAATATAGCGTTTAGATTTATTGAATAAATATAACTACTTAGCTTTTTTTTCAGATTTTTTTTGGATAGAATTTTAGATCTAATGAATAAATAATTTTTACGATTGATATTACACTAAATTCTGCAAATCACACTCGTTACATCATTCTAGGGTTTTCCAAAGATTATTGTATTTTTTTAACTGCTGGAAATTTTTCTATGGACATAGATATATTATAGATAGATATATTTTTTAAAAATTAATTTTAGTTTTTTTACAAATCCAATGGTAGTAATTAAAAATAATCTTAATCTAACAATTGAAGAATCTAATTTTTGAGACTTTAGATAAATAGTAGAATCCACAAGATTGTTATTATATATATATATTATATATATATGAAAATTATCATTCTCCCCAAAATTTTTGAGATAATTAATAATTTTTTATAAGAAAAAGAGCTAGTTAATTATGAAGAGAAGATTTTCTTTCCAAAAAAAAGATTCTATAAGATTAGTTGCAATTTCGAATATTTTCTTTCTAAATATAAAAAGCCAATGCCCAATAATGATAAAATATTATATTGTCTTATTTTTTATCAAAGAAATTATATTACATGCTACTTCTAACATTACTAAAATCAATCTATTATATTACAATAAAATAAATGCCCAAATTATGGATAATCTATAATACATAGTTAGTTTCCAATTTTTATCAAAGTTTGGCTCCTAATGTGAAATATTATAAAGACACATACTCATATACACAATTTTTGATATTATATATCTTATCTACCATAAAACTCTAATCATTGTTTACCATTAAAAATAAAAAACTTGATAATTACTACAACAGAAAATTTTTGAGATTTTCCATGCATCTCCATGGACATGATACTGCTAATATTATATCATATCATATCATATCATATCATATCATGTATATTGTTAAAATTATTAATAAAAACTTATGTATATGAATATAATGGGTACATTGCTATTAAGGATCCAAGTGATACAATATAATAGTGACTATGATAGTAATTGATTTTTGAAATATAACATTTGTTACCTCTATGTTTTTTAAAAATTCATTTGGCATACACTATGAAATAAAGATATGTTATATAAATTTAAGTTATTAAATTTTATTACTGGAACAACCCAAAAAAATCAAGGCATGCAGTGTCGTAGATCTTTTATTTTTGCGAATGACAAAAATAGATGTTGCAATTTGCCCCAAAATTATGTGGAGTAACTTAGAAGATTTTATTTTCTTAAAGAAGATTTTATTTTTTATGGAATATTCTTATTCTTAGAATCCTAGTTTGACTGAAAAAAATTTATTTTGTATGGAACATCTATCATTGATCTAAAGGTTGTTATTTTTTCTTTTAATAATTATTTTCTTAAAATTACAATAGTTTTTTTAAAAAGAAAATCTAACGGTAACTATTAAACGCACCATTAATCAAACGGTTGAAAACTTATAATTTTTGAGAAATTAGATACATCGTAGGACCCACAAGATTGCTATTATGTACTATATAGATTATTATTATTATTATTATTATTATTATTATTATTATTATTATTATTATTATTATTATTATTATATAGATATAGAGTTGGGAGAGAGATTAAAGTAAATCAATGGCTATTATTTATTAATCATGTAGTCCAACGGTTGAAAAGTTCAAGTTAATGAGAATTAAGGAAATGGTAGTAATGTATTATTATTATTATTATTATTATTATTATTATTATTATTATTATTATTATTATTATTATTATTATATAGACATAGATTTGGGAGCTAGAGAGATTAAAGTAAATCAATGGCTGTTATTTATTAATCATTTAATCCAACGGTTGAAAAGTTCAAGTTAATGAGAATTAAGGAAATGGTAGTTATTGAAACTTTGCTATTATGTATTATATAGATATAGATTAGTAGTAGTAGTAGTAGAAGAAGAAGAAGAAGAAGAAGCATTGTCTATGACTAACTATATTAATTTTTTGTTTTATAAAAATGAAACTCTAGCCTGTCGTCTAAATGTTGAAAAAGTTATGCGTGTCATTAGTTTCCCTTATTTTATCAAATTTTAAGAAGATAAGAGTTAAATTTATAATAAAATCTTTAACGTTTTACTCTTTTTGGGTATTAGTTACTGTGTATTGTTTTGTTTTAATTCTACTCCTTCTTAATATTTTACTCTATGTATATATTTAATTATCTATATCGTATTTTTTATTGTATAATTTTATCATGTTATCATTGCTATACATTATGTATTTTTTGAAATTTGCAACATCTCTATCCAAATTCATACGTAATATCCTCCTGATGTGCTTTTGAGGGATTGAATATATTAATTTTTCTATTGAAATAGAATATTATAATAAGAACAATTTTTTACTATTTACATTGTGAACTAAAATTAATTATTTAGACTATCAAATTATTTCTTTTTCATTTTAAAACTAATTATACCTAAATTATATTTTAAATTTTAAATCACCCGTACAAGAGCACGGATACAAACTAGTTTTATCAATCTTAAACGTTAGTTTTATATCTAATTTAACCCAAATATAAGAATCATATATGAAAAAACAATTGGTGCAAAACAAGAAAAAGTTGTCACTTTTGGTCCACTGACGCGAAGTCTCACATAGTGGAAACACTATAAGCATACATAAATTGAAAGAATTATGTTTTGCACTTAACTATTAATAATACTATATTCTATATTGAGTTAGTGGGCAATAAATAATGGTGTTTCCTACGTCATGCACACCAAGGGTACCCGCCAAGAAAATTGACGGTGTAATTTATTTTTTTGCCCCTCTCACAGGTCTTGTGATTTAAAGGTATACAATTACAATAGTTTAGAAAAAGTCAAGTAATTGTAATTGCATAGATTGAGGTAAATGTGATTACAATGCAATCTTGATTACATTCCTTAATGGTAACCAAACATAGTAATGGAATCACTATTACCTTTTTTATTACATTACCACTTTGATTACACAGAACCAAACAAGCCATAAGCGTGTAACTGAGTTGAGCCTAGCCCGAGGTCTTCAAGGCTTGGTTTAGACCAAGCCAAGCCCGAGCCTTAGCTTAGCCGAGATTGGTTAAACTGAGTCCTAGCTTACTTTTTACCAGGTTGAGCCTGAATTTTCACAGTGAATTTTTAAAATTTTATAATTCAAATATTTACGCAACTTAAGTTAAAAACTATTGAAAAGTTCTTTACTTTGAAATACTACAACCCCAACTCAAAGAAAAACTTATGACGACGTATAGGCATTAGTATTGAACTGTAGACATCTAAGATAACACAAAGTGCATCTATACCACTAAAACATATGCGATTCCCCATCCAAAATACCTACACGAGCTCGATCGAGCCAAACCTAGCTAGGCTCGATCGGCCTCGACTTGATAGGCATCGAAGACAAACCTAAGGCTAGCCGAACTTTGATCAAAATGAGCTTGTCGAACTGGCTCGGTTGTTTTACAAAACCCTACTTCAATCACCAAATCCCACTCTGCATACTTCCTACTAGCTTAGCTTGCTAGTCCTAATAGTTGTTTTTTCTCCCCCTCCCCTCCCCCTCCCCTTCTTTGATATAATTATAATTATGATTCACATACCTTTTTCTTGTTTCTAAAAGAAAGTTTTAATTTGTCAAAAATATTTTTTTTTGAAAATTTTTATGAGACTTTTAGAATAGCTTCTGAATATAGAGGTAAAACTTTGTATCTATATCTGAATCTTCTAAAATTTGATAAGTAGGACCCATATTGAATATTGTTATTGTTGTACATTATATAATGCATACGTTCTCGGACATTAAGTACAATTTTTCCTTTAAGCTTTAGGTTTGGGGGAGGGGGGGATATCAATACCGTGTCAACTTCTATGTTACTCGTCGTTGTGTTTATTTTCTTATAGTAATAAATGGTAGATCGAGTTTATTAAGAATCTGCACATATATCATATCAGATCGAACACAATAAATATAGCCCTTTAATTTTCACCCATACATTAATAGAAAAAGGGTTTCATTTTCATAATTAGGTTGACAAAAAGTTACTCTGAGATGGAATCAATGGCTACATTCCCAATCACATGTAACATTCTTCCCATTTATTTGCTGCATATTAAATAACTCATGTTGTAATTATAATCGTAATTAATTAAATCTGGAATCTTCAAAAAAGGATTAAGATTCCAAGCCATTTACACTATGGCAGGCAACCTACTAACACTTAATTTAATTAGCCCAAATGGCATGCATATAGGCTAATTTAAGGCTACTTTAGTTAGTGTATCAGACTGTATATATTCTTTGCTGAGCTAATTATATGTTGTTCTTTTCAAGAATCTTTCCATCTATTTGCTAACAAAATGAGGAATCCCACTTTGATTCTGACATCTTTAACAATGTATTCTTAGATGCAATGCAATGTTCATTGGTTATTTTTACACTAACCCACTTAATTAAGTGTTGTTAGTAACCATTTGGTATAGCTGAGGTGGGATTACTTACTAAGCTTGTCAAGAAAATATATATGATCGGTATTGATTTGGAATATTTCGATTCAGTTTAATTTATGAAGCTATTGTGAGTTTAAAATGCAATTAAAATTTCCTTCTTTTAATATTCGTATCTTATAAATTTTATGCCATTATTATTATGATTGAGTGATTGGATATCGATATGTATAGTATGCTCATCATCGACAAAGCTCATAATAGCAAAAGACATTTTAATCGGTATTTTTGTAAATAGCATTAACTTCGTTTTCTTGTACTTTTTTAATAAGACTGACAAATATTTTTTTTTGGATGCAAACGAAGCCTAAATAACAAATGTAATGTAATATTAATTAGATGGCTACGATCTATGCAGGAGTGTAACCTTCATAATATTCTCCAATAGAATCTAATAAAAATTTGATGGAGGCAATTGAAAACAACATGAGCCTAATTTTCTTCTTGATCAATCCTAACATTTGCAAGACAATCAATAGATCTATTAGTCTCTTTATAACAATATTCTACAGTAAAAGATACCATTGCCATCTAGAATAAAGATGATTTTACAAAATGAGGTGGTGCTAAATACTTATGAGAAATTATATTTGCACAGATAAAAGTATACATTATAATAGGTTTATTTTAATTTTTATTTTAAAATCAACGTATATACATAGTGATGTTTTACGTTTAATTATGCCACATTGTGTATTTATAGATTCGGTGTCCATTTTGTTACTGTATTATTTAGAAATAATTAATGTACTTATTAGCCATTAGATGTCGTTGTGACATGCAAATATATGTTTTTTTTTAAAGGTTTAGACACCATTTTTTCAAGGGATCTACACATGTTGTTGTCTGTTAAAATACACTGTAATTCAAACAAAGGAGATAAATCTTATGAATAATGTTAAAACACAATTACAAATGTTTGTAAGTTTTTGGTCAAATATTACATTCTACCCTAATTGCCTGATACCTTCTTTTTTTGTCTCCTCTTTTAATTGTGTTCCTAATTTGAACAATCATGATGATAATATGTTAACATTTTCATTTTAAGGCATTGTTATTGTTGAGTTTTAACTAGGGATAAGTGGTTCTGGGTATCCATCCAAAAAGTTGAAAATCGGAATCGAAATCAGCCAAACATGTTCCTAATTTTTAGAATTGGAATGGAACGTCAGATTTCGATTCTGATTTCAAGGTACCCGCCGCACCTAATGTTGAAAATTTGACACCAAATAAATTAAATTTTATTTATTTGGAGGGGGCAAGGAGATGTTTTAGCTTTTTCTACCATCATCTTCTATCTTTACATAAAAAAAAAGGTAATTTATTAAGTTTGTATTGTTTTATCTTAGTTACTTGAAAAATATGATGATCCACTCTTCATTAGTAGTAGAAAATTAACTTGTATCATGTTAAATTCTCTATTTGAAGAGTCAATTTTTGTAAGAAACAAATCAAATAGAAAAAGAAAAAAGAAACAATAGAAAAGGTACTAAAATAAAAAAAAATCATGCATTTTTCTCTCTCAAAACCGGTTCCAGATTCCAGTTTCAGATATTTTTTTGAGAACCAGAGCCGGATCCGATTGGACCAATTCCTCATTTTTAGAAACCAGAACTGGAACCATTAGATTAGTTCTAATCAGGTTTCAAAATACCCGAGAACCTTACTCACCTCTAGTTTTAACATTTTTCTATGAAAATGATATATAAGACAACTATAGGGATGAAGGTAGAATTTAAATAATAATATTAATCATTATTATTATTATTATTATTATTATTATTATTATTATTATTATTATTATTATTATTATTATTATTATTATTATTATTATTATTGCTATTGTTGTTGTTGTTGTTGTTGTTGTTGTTGTTGCTGTTGTTGCTGTTGCTGCTGTTGTTGTTATTTTCATTGTTGTCAACTTGTCATCATCATCATCCTCCAAGAGTTTATATTCGTGACTACAATCAATGAGTATGATAATCTTGGCTAACAAGCATGCGTATAGAATTGAAGTATGCACGAAAGTAATGCACAATTTTTGAACACTTAAGCTCATAAAATTATGCATATCCAGTCTTAATCTTTTCCAAAAGTAGAGAGTGTTTGAAATATATAATTAAACAACCCAATTAAGACGAAAGGTATTATATGTTCAAACCTTGATTTTTGGATATAGATCTTTAATTTGATTAATTTCCTGTCCTTTATTCTTGAGTTATAGCTAGTAGCTTTCTTCTTGGTTGATTAATTGTTTTCTTAATCATTTAACTGGTGAAATTAATTAATGTGAATTGTTATTGAGAATTAATATTTAGATTGAGCCTATATTGATTTTTACGCCTTCTGTGCACCAAGAAAATAACTTTCTGTTTAAAATATCTTTTTTTTCCTTGGTAAATTACGTATGCCACTTTTTCTTCTTTTCCCTTCACATTTATATAATATTAAAAAAACTATGTAGAACTTGATTTAAAGTGCAAAATCAAATTAACCATGCATATAAAAAAAAGAGTCTAGTTTGATGTGATCCAAACTATGAATTTGAATGGATTGAATTGAAATAAAATTCTAAAAAAATTTAATGTTAAATTTAGCTTCTATTATTACAATCAAATTGGAACTTACCAGTTTGAATTTTTTATTCTAATTTTGACTTCAGTTTAAGTAAATTTTAAATATTACACACATAAACACCTGAGTGTACATGTAATCATTTATGAATCATAAGACTATCCAAGTTAAACAATATTAAAAGAATGAATTAAAGACTTCCTATATTCCATAAAAACTGATAAATATTTTCTTCTTGAATGTCCCATAAGTATTGGCAAAATTTTTATATTGAGTAAAAAAAATGACTTTTGATTTGAAAGAGTACAGTAATTCATGGTGTTCTTTTTTTTTTTTAGTTTTCTAAAATTTGACCAATTTATGGGGAATGGAGGGAGTATAATGTACATAGATGATAATATAGCATGACCTAACTCTATAGGGTTGCATGGCCATCAAGTTGAGACAGTTCTTGTATGCTTCTTGGTGTGTATTATGAGAGATGAGTCATGAGTGTAATGGAGCTAACTATTTACCATGAAGATAATGAATTTAATGAATTGTGGTGGGTTGAATATAATTGAGCTCCCCCTCTCAAATTGCTTAAAACTAGATTATCAATCTTTGAAATTAAAGTGAGGCCTTGAAAGTTTCATCATATAATGAATACATTGCCCTTTGTTAGCTACCTTTTTGGCATATTCTTCCCAAAGATACCATATTCTTGATAAAGTCCATGAATATGATTCCCATCCAATATATTTGCATGATAATCATTGGAAAATACTAGTCTTACTCCATTATATATGCTTTATTTACTTGGAGGGTCTTGTGTGTTATCATGATTAATCATGAGGATAATTTTATATGATCATAGTATGAGATAATAAGACAATAACTTGAACATCAATTTGACAACTATATTTTCCAAGAGTTTTAATTGTATTTCCACCCATTATAATAGCTAATTGAGAGGTGAGCAACAAATAGAGTTGGGTCGAACTAAACGGACTAATTAATAAAGTGAGTCAAATCAAGTCATGAAACATCCATTAATAAAATGAGTCACGTTAGGCTTACTTTATGATTAGTATAGTAGGCAAATTGATATTTAAAGATAGCGATTCTTTAAAAGAATCGGTGATAGGCTTATCTGACTTAGCCTATTAAATGATTTAAATGGACTAACCCATCACTAACTCCACCTATTACGAACCTGATCCTTTATGAGTACGTACTCAAACCTATTTTTCATCCATAGTAACTGTGTATTATCTAAAAAAGGTTTGTTAATGATTGAGATTAGGTTCAAAAATTTAAAGTTATAATGTTTCTTAAGTCCTAGCTAATAGCTATAATGAGTAATCACCATTCAAGGAATCATCTATTAAGGATGATAGTATTTAATAATGTGGTTTATTGTAAGGAACCCTAAGAAGATGTGGGAATATTATGCAGCTAAACCAATTCAAAAGATCTCACTAATGAAGGAAATAAACCCTAATTAAGGGATCTACAAAGAGGGTGCCATTCTGTATCTCTTCAATGATGGCTTAACCCCTTTTGGGGGGCGGGGGGGGGGGGGGGGAAAAAAGAATCAAAAGAAAAGGCCTGCATGTTATCCTATGTATACAAGGGATATGGATAAAGATTGTGTGTGTGACAAAAAGGTAAGCACGTAACTGGTGTTTGATTATTTTTTTTTTTTTGGTTGTTTTTTTGGGTTGGGGGGAGGGGGATTAGCCAATTACTAAATGTTGAATGGGCTTTACTAGCCTATTTTTTTTTGGGTTGATGCAAATGAGCTTGACTAAAATCAAATAGCTCACCTAATTTTTTAATAAGGATTCCAAAAGATACACACACACACACACACACACACACACACACACATATATATATATATATATATATATATATATATATATATATATATA